>JBBPBX010021761.1:0-26584 GCA_038048925.1 Garcialebias charrua | reverse complement strand
TGTCAGGCCGGAACTTAGGGTGCCCCCTCTTTGATACACTTGGTGTCGTGCTCCTACCACATGGCCCCCTGGTGGGGTATGCCCTTGCCTGCCGGCGTGCTTGGGGCCCTTGGTATCGGGGGTTGGGCACTTGGGCGTATGTCGGCTCGGCCTGGTGGCTGCCTGGTGGGGCTGGGGTCCTCTGGTCCTATCGGGCCTGGGCCTATGGGGTGAGCGTCCCTAATGCCCGGGCCTTGACGGCTAGGCCTGGGGCTACGTCGGTGCAGCGGGCTCCGGTGGGGTCCTGTGAGTTTGACGCTGTTGGCCCCGGGGGGTTATTGTGTGTGGTCGCTGGTAGGGCTCTCCCGGTTCTCCCCTATGGTTGGATCTGGGGGGTGGATGAGTGGTTCGTCCTGTTCGGGTGGCCCTGGGGGCTCTGAGCTCGGGGTCCTTCTTGGGGTCTTGGGCTCTGGTCCCCCCCTTTGTCTGCCTCGGGTCTTGGGGTCGGATCTCTGATGTTTTACAGTCACTATTGAATGTTCTATTAGAGAAGCCTTATTCACTTATGCATGCTTACAACCACACACTAATAGATGCAGGGATGCACATGCAGGTATTGTATGCAGATATGTAGATGGGTATATGACTGAATATGAATGTATATGTCAGAGTCAGAGTCAGAGAGTCAGAGAGAATTTATTGTCATTTGCACCGCATGTAGTACATGTGTTGAAAACGAGATTATGTACACAGGGTCCCAGTTACATCCAACAACAAATGCAAGAGAAAAACAATAATAACATCTAGGATTAACTAAGAGAGACATCAGCTAGTAATACACTAAGCCCTAATGTAGTAGAAAAACATCATTATAAACAGCAGCACGAACATGAGCAGATGGTCACAGATGAACGCAGATAGTCACAGATGAAGCAGCAACAAGAAACAGATCAGTATCAGCATGATGTGACATTTTGCAGTGTTTATTCTTATTATTTATTTATTCATGAGTCTGACAGCCTCAGGGTAGAAGCTGTATGTGTGTATATATATGTTTATGTTTATTTATTTATTTATTTATATAATCTACTGCAAAGTCATGAATGTTATGTGTCTTTTATGCATACAGTATGTGTTTTGTTGCTGTGTTCTATCATGTACTTTGCAGGATTGCAGACAGCGGTTGGGTGTGTTTACCTTGTGCTCTTTTTGTGGATATGTGTTTTGTAGTCTTACTTTCTGTCTTTTCCTTTGTTTCTATAAAAAATCATATTGGTGTTGTAGTGATACAACTGCCTTGGGAACACTTCTCTGATCGCTCTCAGTAATGAACTTTTTGGGAGTTATTTCTGAAGGGACAGTAATATTTTTATTACATTTATTTGAATCAAAACACATTATTTCAGAATAGACTTTCTTTTAATGTTGTTAATTCTGAATTAATTCTGAGAATAACTTGTCATTGTTTGATCATGTTTTATGCTGTTACCAATGATGGTCACTTCTTCATATGATGAATCAAAAACTATGGCAAAGTTGAATTATATGTCAGAATGTCTTGTTCAGAGTTGTTTAGAAATGTTAAGACGTTAATCAAATGCTTAATCAGTAATCTGTATGACTGGCGACAGGTTTCTGTCACTTGTCTAAACACTCTTACTGCATAATCTTCACTTCTTTAACTTTTGATAACTCTTCTGACCCGAGCAAAATCACTCCCGTTCTTTGGCAAAACAACCAATGAGCAGATGGATTTACTGGGTCAACCTCCCCTTCATAAGACTGCACTTCCTGTTTTTCTTCAGTTTGCGGATGAGACTAGGATGTGAGTCTTTCATCTAAGAACTGTTTGACATCTGTCTAAACGCCAATGACACGTCATGCAGTTGGGACTTCATAGCACTTGCAAGCTATGAGTCTGTTTCTGAGCTCTAAGCTCTCTTTTATTGACATTCCTTTAAGGAATGTCTTATCTTGAAAACAACACCAGGAGCTGCCGTCACTTCGGTTAGAGTCTAGGCAGACGTCTGGAGACGCTGAGAATGGTAAACGAACTGGCCAGTTGGACCAACTGGGGACTGACTGTCTTCACGAGGTAACAAGTCGTCAAATGCTTTGCCAAGGGTACCAACGTGTAGCCGAGATCGGCCGGAGAGCTGTTATGTTTCTGGTTAAAACACATCAAGATAATACCTCTCTTCATCCTCCATTTTCTCTTCACTGAAACTTTCTTATTTTAAGCCAGTAAACTTAAGCTAAATACCTACAGAGATATAAGTTATTAACACCCATAACTTGTGTTCTGTTGTTCCTATGAAGTTATGGACGCGTATACTCATGCTGAAGTTAATTATAGGAAAAATGATCAACCAATCATGTACATATGTTGTGATGTAAATTTATGATTCTGTTAAATAAATGGTCCAGTCCTGCTGTACCAACATAAGTTAAAGGGGACCACACATGCAAAATTCACTTTTTAATGTTTTTTTTACTCAACTTTGGGTATTTACTTCATAAAAAAACAGTCCTTGTGCCAAAAAAATGCACCCAGTGGTTTATTTACTCTAAGTAGATTTATTTTACTGTGATACAAACGGTTCGTTTTAAAATACGCTCGCATGTGACGTCACAAGCGAGAGGACAACCCACCACAACCTGAGTCCAGCCCCTCACCTAGCAACCCCTGGTTAGGCTCAACCCACTTCTGTATTAAACACATGACTGTTGTTTTTCATGATTTCATCTCATCTTTTGTTTATATGTTCTTAATTTCATGTGTACAGCACTTTGTTGCAGCTGTGTTTTTTAAATGGCTTTATAAATAAAGTATAATTGTTATTTTTATGTTTTAGTTCAATTTTTAGTGTATTTGCGATCGCTCCCAACGCGCAGCCGGCAAAAATTAAACGAGCGGACCCCCGGCGTAGGGACCCGCGGCAACGGGACCCTCTTCTGGCGCGATGGAGCGGAGCTTCAACTGTACAGCCTCGCTGCTGCCTCGAAGCAGCCTCACAGCAGCGAGGACCTTCTCCTTACGGATTAATTTACGGGAGACACTTGGTGAACTTTGTGTTGTCTTGACTGGAACAGCGATAACTCCCAAAATCGCCGCGTGCAACGAGCGGAGCTGGCGAACACCGGAAGAGGAACAAGCTAACATTAGCATCGGATTCGGGTGGTCTAATGCTAAAAGGAGCAGCAAATTGCGGCGCGCTCAGACGGGTTTCGGTAAGTTATCTTAAGCTGGCACTAACAGTAAGTCAAATGAGTAATAAAAAAAGAGCTAATTTTAAAACAACAACACATTACAGATACTGGCTGTTCAGAGGGCGTAAACAGATCGTTGAAGGGCGTGGACTTCAGAACTCAGTATCAGAAACCGGTCGTTCAAAACGAAAGTTAAAAATGGCAGAATTAAAAAGGGTATAATTGATTATCTAAGAATTATTTTGTGTATTAAAATGAATTAATATTGTCAAGATAGCACACAGACATAAAATAAAATTTTTAAAGACCTATATGTGGTCTCCTTTAACATTTCATGTCTTTACATTATCACCACCTAGTCACAGAATTATTGGTATTAATCTAAAAAGAGAGAATTCGTGAATATTGATGATAAGTTTGTGTCAGATAAAATCTACTCAAATCTTTCATCTGGAATATTGTACAATCAGCAAAACTGACTAGTATACATCCCTACATAATGGTGGCCCAGTAAAGGTCTCTAAAAGGATTTTAAATTGATATTTTTGTGTCTATGGATACTTTACATGTTGCCATAAATTTTGTCCAATGTTTCCTCACTCTTAAAATATGATTTTTGACTGTAAGTGTTCAGAAAACTGCATGGCATGCATGTTTGATGTGCTTTGGGTTGAAATCATCATTGCTCAATTTTTAAACGTTGTTTGAAGTTTTTGTTGGTGAAGAATTGTCACTGCTGTGTGGTTCGATGAATCTGGGCTCCATTGGACCGGTTCCGAATGACTTGTCATAGCTGACTGGCTCACAGGCTGGGTGCAATTCCTTGTTTTGACCGCCGCGTCAAAATTGTGCTTATAAAAAGTTTTTTGTTAACATCTGAAAGTTACTGTGGTGTGGTATGTTACATTTTAAACAAGTAAAAATGAACGCATATTCTGTCTGAAGCTAATTTTAGTCGGACCGAGGTTTGGGGCTCGGTAGTCTAGGCTCTGACGTGTTGCTGTTGATACGAAAACGTTCGTGTAGGTAACGTTTATATGGCTGTTTCTACAAGGCGCTGCTTGGTTTAATCTGTTTGGGTGCTAATCGCTACGTTGCAGAGTTTTTGTGGTGTTCATACGCATTTTTATTGAGTTGAGAAGAGTCCGGAACTTTGTGGTAGGCTAATGCTAGCATTTCTCACTGGAGCCACGTACTCCAGAGATAAGGGTTCTAATACGCTGCTGTTCGTCAGATTTCATTTTGGTTCACACAATTCCGACTGTTTATCTGGCTTGGTTCGTTTCTATGCATATAATATTGTCAGATGCTGTTTAATAGTGGTGTTTTGAGATATTTATTTTAGAGCGTACGGAAAAATCAGACGGTGCGTAAGTCCGTGAAGGTATCACGTACGACACATCACCGGAAGTGACGTGACCTCGATAGAGAAAAAAGGAAAAAGATTGTTTCTTTTTTATATCTAAAAATTCACAGAACTTGTTCCAAACATTTTAAACAAATCGATTTGTTTCTTAAAGGAACGTTTGTTTAAGCGATTGTCACATCCAGGCTAGAACTCGTCCCAAAAGTTGACGTTTATCCGATTTAGTTCGAAGCTACGGCTAAATGCTAACAGGTAGTCAACGCGGCCTTGGAGCCAACAGCGCCTCTATAGCGGCCAGGAAGAGTAATTACAGTCACATTGTGGTAAATTTAAGCTTAAAAAAATCTGCAATCTGCTGGTTAAAAGAAAGCGAACAAGAAACATTTACATAGAATAGATGCTAAACCCTCTGCATTTATTTTAAAACATCTGTTAAAGTTATTCTGTGCACTCCAGTTTATTTTAAATAAAAAGTTTAAAATAACAAACAAAAAGCATCTGTTGACTTGATTTTCAGAAAAATCATAACAAAGATGTCTGAACAAATTTGAGGATGTCAAAGAACAACAAATTAATAAAAATCACTGATTTTTATTTGGAATAACATCTGTAATGTTATGCTGAGCATAAAAAAGACTCCAGTTTATTTTAAATATAAAAATATTTAAAATAACAAACAGGTAATCCATTTTCACTCCTGATAACTGTCAAAATACAGGAAAACAGTTTAGCCAAACTGCAATACATCTTTTTAAGGCATGATGGAGCAGCATCCTGGGAACATTTTAGTGTGAATATTGCATTTATTTCAAATCTTTTAAAAAGCATTTGAGTAAGTAAAACAGAAATCATGCTTAGGTTAGTTAGTACCGGTAACTGTAGTTAAAAAATAAGTTATATTTAAAGTTAACACTGTACAGAGTGCATTTAACTCTACAATTCGTTGAGGGTAAACCCTGAAAGAAGGTACCTATGAAAAAAACTACTTATTACACAGTGAAACACTTAAATCAGAGGGCTGGTTGGTTTGATTGACTCATCGTTAGATTAAAAGTGGACTTGTCTGCACACATTAAAATAAGAACTGTTTTATTGATTTTTACAAAAAATCAAAACAAAGATGGAAGTTCAAGAAGGTGCGCATCCCAGGCTCATACAGTATGTGCCTCTAGTAGTTTCATACAACAAGGGGTCCCAAGAGGAACCCCGAAGCCGAGGACCTGCTCCCCCTTCACCTTGCACAGAGGGAAAAACTTTCTCATTGTGTGGTGACTACTTAGCTGCCCAAAATGTCTTGCAGAGAAAAGATGAACATCCATCGTTGTTCTATGACAGAATTTTCAAGGTGTATTCAGGCGACATAAAGGAACCAGGCCTGGAAGAGCAGGCACTTTTCAAATCTGTTTGCAGAAATAATCTAATCTCTGATATTAGATTCAAGTTGCCATTGTACACCTGGTGTCAATTAGAAGTAACATCTTTGGATGAAATAAAACAGGGTGCTATAAAGGTTTTTGAGGCTCACATGCAAAGCAAAACGCCCTTAGAGGTGTGCCCAGGTCAAAAGGTCGTATCCCAGTCGCTGAAAATAGAAGAGGTTCTCTCTCCTATAGAAAGCGAGAATAAACACTGTCGAATAAAAGGCTCTCTGACCTCAGAGGAGATGGAGAACATACGTTGTTGTTAGAAGAGTTGGATAATGCAAGCAAGAATAAAGAAGATTTTCAAACTGACAAACAACAAAATGTTGGTGCTAGTTGGAACAGTGACTCACAATGGTTTAAAGGGAGCCCCACTCCTAGTGCACCTCAGATTAGAAAGTCTGAGACAAGCGATGAACCACAAAAGGTTGGTGTTCACTCTTAACTGTCCTGAGTTTTTTTTTACACTTTTATACTACTATGCAAAAAACTCAGGACAGTATTACACTTTTGTTATTTCATTTTATGCTTATGTTTATTAAATGTTTAGTGTTTTAGTGTTGTGTAACTTTTCTTACTTTCATACTACTACTATGCAAAAACTACTATGCAAAAACTTAGGACAGTATTACACTTTTATTTCATTTTATGCTTATGTTTATTAAATGTTTTAGTGTTTAAATGTTTGCTGTTGCACCGAGGGACAGAGAGAAATGCTATTTCAATCCTGTGTATGTCCTGTACATATTGCATTTTTGACAATAAAGTTGACTTTGACATTGACTTTGACTTTAAGAGACCCAAAATGGTTCAGATCGAACCAGGTGGGTGAAAACCAAGGCCTACCGGTGGGTGAACTTCAAAATAAATTGAAGTATGAGGACCTAAACTCATGTAACAATGCGTGGTCCCAACAGAAACCCCCGAGCCTCGGAACTGCACCTCCTACGCCTCGAACAGAACAGTTTGAGACATACAAAGAGTCACGAATGTCCCCGAAAAAAGGCACAACACCTCTATGCTCGGAAGAGACAGAGGAAGTAAGTAGTTTGTTAGTAGATTTGAATGCTACAATGCTTGACCAACCTGATACAATGAGTGGCGGTGTCATTGATAATGACACTCTCAACATTGACCAACCTGGAGCGATGTGCAGCACTATCTTTCACAAAAACTCAGAGCACACAGTTAACATTGATAACATCGACACAGATGCCACAGATGTTGACAATAAAGATGTTGACAACAAACAAAATGTTGACAGTCAACAAGATCCTGAAGGTCATGACACTGTCCGTCTAACAGATGGTACCGCAGAAGGCACGGATGACTCCCCAACCGAGATCACAAGCCCGGTAAGTGAACCTTCAAATAGAGATGAGGCAGAAGAGACCCAACAGTTGGACCCAACCCTGGCCCAACAAGAGAACCTCCTCTGCGAGCTGGAACAATCAGCACTCACTGAACACTACCTAGACGAAGGTGTGGAGATCCAAGGATCCCACACCGAAGATGTTGTACTGTCCTCTGGGACAGATAAATCGGTAATCAGCCAAGCTTATGACGAAACCTTGGTTCAAGAGCATTTGAGTCTAGAACTAATCAGAAATGACATAGTTTCTACAGACTCAAAGAGCCCCTCTTCAGTCAAGAAGTGGGAAAACACACACAACGACAGTGACCCATCGCAGTCTGAACAATCAGACACACCTGCGACTGCGCCGACGGTTGTGACACACCTGAATTACACAGAAAGAGGTAAACGTACCGTTGGCCAAAACCTATAAGGTTCCTATGTACTGTCTACTTTCAGCTGCGCAAACAGCTTAAACTAAACAATGGCATCCTAACTTGTGCCCATGGACGGACGTCCTCAACTGTGTTCGTGGTCCCCCATGACCTCAGGGGGGTGATGTTAGGTCATGCCCAAGACAAAGATTTCAATAACCCCACAAACGACAAAGACCTCGCAAACTCACAGACTTCATGGGAAATTAAGGTTGTCCAAGCACACGATAGTAAATAAACTAAACAGTTTAAACTATATTAGTTGCTAAAAGAAACGGCACCAACTAGAACTTAGAAACGCTAAGCTTAAACACCCACAACAAAAAACTAACCTTAACAACCGTTTAAATCTGCAGGATTTAATTGACATCGGTTATGAAGCTAAGACCTGTTTTTCTTGTGTGATACACGTTGGAATCTGACGACCAGAGTGAGTTGAAGCAGTGAAACGTTGTTTTCTAGTTGCTTAATTGCTACTTTTGTTGTTGTTGAAACTTGGTATTGTTTTCTGAACACTCCCAGCCAAAATAGGTTTTTATTAATGTTAGTTAAAGACTTAAATGGATTTAACTATGTCAACATGCAGTTTCATTTTGTTAAACCTCAGTCAATGAAGAGTCATTGTAGTTTAAAGCTACGTTAGGTACCATAAACTATGGTACGGGCCACCATTATTGTAGACCTTGTGCTCTTTTTGTGGATACTGTATTTGTTTTGTAGTCTTACTTTCTGTCTTTTCCTTTGTTTCTATAAAAAAATCATATTGGTGTGAAGAGGATGGCTGTGAGGTGAGAAGGGAGGCCATCTATAAAGGGAAAAAAGAAAAAGAAAAAAGGAACATAAAATTAATTTTGACACCACAGAGCTTGATGTCAGACACTGAAAAATGTGTTTGTGTGTTAATTTTGTTGTCATTGTTGCTGTTTTGTTTGTTTGTTTTTTCACCCCTGTGTTGGAGTTGCCATCACATTCAAACTTACACAAAAGATTTGGCAACTGTTTTATACCAGAAGCCCTTATTGACACAATTTGGTGATTCAGCTCACCCCTCTGATTCGTTTGGTATGCTCTACCCTCCATTCCCCTCATAAAGTCTTCCTTTACTTCTACTCTTTTTTCTTCCCTCATCTCCTCGTCGATTCTTACAAAGCCTCTTGGACCCACTCATCCCTAAGCCCCTTTCATAAGACGGCTCATTCCGGGCCTGATGCGTGTTCAGTCCTCCAACGAGCATTCAGAAAAAACACAAAGGCGGATAGGCGATTAAATTTTACTCGCCTCCGATGCGCCCCTGATCCGCGAGCAGAGGTAGTATCAGATCTGGACCCGAGCCGGGCAGACCCACTTGTGAATGCAACCTGCGGATCCGCGCTCAGAATATGATGATTTCAGTGAGCAACCGCAGGATTAATCAACAAGCAGATTTATTAACAAGGGAATATTAAAAATGACATGAAACAACAACTTGTAAAAGTTAGTTTCTCTCTTTTTTTTCTCCTCTCTCTCTCTCTCTCTCTCTCTCTCTCTGAGCAACGGAGGAGCTGTGTGTGCACGCGCGCTGGAGGGAGACATCAGCTGTAGATTTATTAACAAGGGAATATTAAAATTGACACGAAACAGCAACTTGTAAAAGTTAGTTTCGCTCTTTTTTTCCTTCTCTCTCTCTCTCTGACCAGTGGAGGAGCTGTGTGTGCGCGCGCGCTGGAGTGAGGCATCAGCTGTAGATTTATTAACAAGGAAATATTAAAAATGACACGAAACGACAACTTGTAAACGTCTGACGTCTGTCCCACAATAAATACGTTGCGGTCCAGTTCAGCTCAGCTGAGTTCTGCTCCACGCCTCTTTTGGATCCGCGCTGCGGGTTCATTTATGAAGACGTTTATGTGAGCAGGACCTGCCCGCCTTCAACTGTGGTCTTATGAATGACCCGGGGAGGATTAAAGCCGGACTGGTCTGTGCGGCAATTGGGCGGATTTGACTTATGAAAGGGGCTTATGACCCCTTTTCATTTGTCTCAGTCAGCTCAGCTCTTTTCATTTCAGGTTGATGCTATAGTGTTTGTCTACAATGAAGATACTCCAGAGAGCGAGACACAGAGGCCCAATCCAGATTCAGTTTTATACCACTGATTTGGTCTGATCCATCTCTACACAGTGCAGTCCAGTGTTTACTCCGTTCTTATTGCTCATATCCTTCATCTTTAACTTCAACCTAAATACAATTTTATCTATTTAATATTCATTCAACCTTTATTTAAACAGATAAGACACATTGAGCCTCGAAGATTCATTTACAAGTGAGATCTGTTGGACAGACAATAAAAGTGGTGAAAAAATGATACATAAGCTTTGGAGACAAAAAAATTCCTAACACATTTTTTACCTCTGCTTGAAGGTCAAAAATGTGGTAATGAAAAAAAGTCTCGCTCAAAAGCACATAATGACGCTGACATTATGTAGAGGGTGAAGGCTAAGGGAGGGGACTCAAAGGCTGTGAGTAAGCTAGCCCTTAGAGGCACTGTGGAGTTCAGATAGAATCACTCAGTTCATATACAGTAGTTCCCTCTGGAGATCTGTGCACACTCATGGGGGGGGGCTGCCGAGGACGGCCAGAGGCGAATCCAGAGTCCTGAAATGATGACAGAATGTTTATTCAGCTGGGCTCCTCTGAAAAGTCTGTGGAATTCCTCAGTAGAAGTTTTGGGAGGGTGAGAGCGTCAGGTTTACAAAACTTCTCAGGCGTGTTGAGATAAGACGGCCTGTCAAGGCCAGTCAGGGAGCCAAATGTCAGATAAACATGATTGTTTTGGGAACAGGCAGAACTTTAATGACATCTACCTTCAGTCTGTGTCGGTCCACTCGCTTCCGAAATGTCCAAATTAAAATGACCATATCAATGGAACGTGCCTGAGAAAAATCCCCGAGATCTAATCCATTCAGCCAAAAGTCTGGGTTTTTGAGACATGAACCAAGCCATCATGTAAGGCAGGCAGCCTGACCAGGTCCAGATTTGCCACCGATGTCTTCCTTGTGTACAGTATTGATAAACCAGGAACTAGCCAAATCCAAAAAGCAGGAACCAGTTATCATAAATCCAATTAAATATGTGTCCTTAAGATCCACAGATGACAGCAGAGATAGACACATCATCAAGTCTTCCAAGTCGATGAGATATCCAGCGGTGTGCATGCCAAAAGGGGCAAATCGTCTCGCCTACAGCCTGTCTTCTTTTTGAAGAAATGCTATCAGTTGTGTTGAGGGACCAACTGAGCAAATTGAAGTCCATACAGTAGTTATGATTCGGAAGATTTTGTAGAAGAGAGGCTCAGACAGTTTCACAGACAAGACAAAGCAAAAGCAAAGCGGAGACCGAGAGGAGACGTCCGCCCTTGAGAACTGCTTGCTGAAGCAGTTCTACCAATCAGAGTACTTTCTTTTTACAGCCATCAATCACAAGACTCCGCAGATGAGACTTGATCATCAGATTCATTCAAACACTCTTACACTTTTCCTCGACTCTAAATAAACTTATAAGCATCCTCTTTTGAGGCTTGGTTCTATAAGAGACTAGAGCTCACCTCCAAAAGACCAAAAACAACAAATGTCAGAAAAAGTCTCACCAGGTGAATCCAATCAATTTAATTTCTACAAAACTGTTTTAAAGGGATTGCGACATGATGTTGGAAATTTGCATATTTGTCACAACATATATATCTTATATCATTCAGCTCTGTTCGTTTTTGCAAAATAAGTTATAAATATATTAAAATTTCATTCCAATTTATGATAATTTTATCTCTGGGACACGCCCCTAGAAATCCGAGAATTTATGCAAAACTTCATGTGACGTACATGTGGGCACTGGACATAAGGCAGAGCCTGCCTTTCCCGTTTGTTTGGTGCTTTCAATACAGATTCATTTCCTGAAAGATCGCCTCTTTTTTTGTGTGTAACTTGAAAAATGCCGTCACGTTGTAGCGCATTTGGGTGTTCTAATATCAGCAATGAACAAGTGAGCCTTCACAAATTTCCAAAAGATGAGAAACTTCGCCAAGAATGGACCAGACAAGTGCAGAGAACAAGGGACCGATGGGTTCCAACTAAAGAGTCGTATGTTTGAAGCTACCATTTTACTGCCAATTGTTTTCAGGAAACACCTGGTATAAAAGAATCTTTAGGATTACCAGTAAGATATAGAAGACTTTTAAAATCGGATGCTATTCCTACTATTTTTTAAAGAAAATCTACAGAAGAAAGTGCCACAGCTACCACGTCAAAACAACGCAGGGAAGCTACCGTCGGAAAACTGTCCAGGAAAAAAGTAAGTCTTTTGTGTAAACATAATCGGAGGTGTGTACTGTTTTAGATGATAAACTATATATTTAACGTGAGCTCATGTTGTTTTACTTTATATACTGTGAGTGTATAAAGCCAATTATCACGGAGGATTCAACATGTGCAATGCTAAAAAAAGAATTAGCCGACATAACATCATGGGGCAAACACACGTGGCTTGTTATGTATTTTTAAATTATGTCTGCGCGATCAAGTAACATCAGTGTTTTTTTATTCATAGAGGGTTTATTAATGAGAGTTTTGGATGATTTACTGTCTTAAAATGATAGATCTCAGACGCAATTGGGCCTCGCAGTTAGCTTAGCCCAAGAACAAAGAAGCCACATGAAGCTAACATCACTTAGCTACTTTTGATGACATAAACCGTGTCTAAATCACTTTTCCATTTATCGAGTGTCTAATAACTGTATTGGATGAATAATAACCCTTCGATTGCTTTAATACATTTATGTTCCAACAATAGGTTGTGTTTGTTCGCTGCTAACAAACAGCCGAGATACCGGAGCAAACACGTTGCTATATATGTATTTTTAAATTATGTCTGCGCAATCGAGTAACAGCAGTATGTTTTTTTATTCATGGAGGGTTTATTAATGAGAGTTTTTGGATGATTTACTGTCTTAAAATGATAGATCTCAGACGCAATCGGGCCTCGCAGTTAGCTTAGCCCAAGAACAAAGAAGCCACATGAAGCTAACATCACTTAGCTACTTTTGATTACATAAACCGTGTCTAAATCACTTTTCCATTGATCGAGTGTCTAATAACTGTATTGGATGAATAATAACCCTTCGATTACTTTAATACCTTTATGTTCCAACAATAGGTTGTGTTTGTTCGCTGCTAACAAACAGCCGAGATACCAGAGCAAACACGTTGCTATTTATGTATTTTTAAATCATGTCTGCGCGATCAAGTAACATCAGTACAGGTAGTCCCCGACTTACGAGCGAGTTCCGTTACAACGAGGCGCTCGTAAAGCGAAAATTCGTATCTTGGAACGGCCCGCACGTGGCTCTCGTAAAACCGGAACCTCGCTCGTAAATCGGCAAAAACACGTGGCTCTCGTAAAACCGGAACATTGCTCGCTAATCGGAACAACACGTGGTTCTCGTTAAACCGGAACATCGCTCGCAAATAGGAAAAAAGGCGCTAACGAGACCCCAAGCACCCGTTTATCAACATGACACTGAAGAAGCGTACATACTGATCCTTAAACATGCACAACACTTTATTTACAAGCAGTTAGCTAGCACATTACACCACACATTCATCTATAAACACATACCTGTACAGTTTTTACTGTACAACAGTGCTTTTCTGCCCAGCACTTTAAATAAAAAAAAAAACTATAAAAACAAAGTGCCAAGTGCAGGTACCCTGTACTGTACAGGTACTTTTAAAAGCTGTTTTTCATGACAGAAACAACAACATTCCCTTACTGTACTGTACTGTACTGTACTGTACTGTACTGTACTGTACTGTACATGTACTTTGATTGAATACTGTAACCAAGTCACACCCATATGACATCATGTGACACCATGTGTCACATCCATCAGAAACCGGTCAAATGCATCTGAAACAACTCACACCCACCATGAACAAGCCAAATCCATCAGAATCAAGTCACACCCATCATGAACACATGACATCCATCAGCATCATGTTGCAAACAAACATCAGAAACAAGTGACATCCTCCAGAAAGATGTAGCAAGCATCATGTTTAAAAAACAACAGTGCCATACTCTAGTGTCCACTCCATGAACTTTAGAAAGGTAGAACCAGCCAGCACAGAAACAGCATAAAAAAGAAAGTTCCCTTACTTTGATTGAAGTGAAGGTAGTCTCTTTGGTTGTCAAAAGTTGCTGTTCAAACCTGGATCAGATGGGACTGCTTATGCAGCAGTGCAACCATCAATGTGAACATGTGAGTTCAGAGAAGCCGACGTAAGATATGAGTTCAGGGCAGGTGTGAGGTCTTGATGTGATGGAGGATGCTGGAGGATGCAGGATGATGCAGGAACATGCAGCATCATTCACAGGTAATGTGAGTTCAGGTCAGGTGTGAGGTCTTGATGTGATGGAGGATGCAGGAGGACGCAGGATGATGCAGGAACAAGCAGCATCATTCAGAGGTAAGATGTGAGTCCAGGTCAAGTGTTTGGTCCTGATGTGAGGATGCAGAAGGTATGCATGGAGAGGAGGCAGCGCACGGGTGTTCTGATTGGTCAGACAGGCGTCCAGGTGTCTGACATGGGTCAGTGATGCCACTGGAGGCAGGAGAGCTGGTCTGTCTGTGAACACAAACAACACACATGTTGAAGTGAACATTACAGACAGAAAGATGACACCCCCCCCACACACACATGCACAAGTTGTGAAAAGGCCTCACGTTGATGTGGAGGAGAGGAGGCATGGAGGAGGCATGGAGGAGGCATGGAGGAGGCATGGAGGAGGCATGGAGGAGGCATGGAGCATCCCCTCAGTCAGTGTGATTTCATTGCACCCAGGAGGGTTAATCCCCTCAGTCAGTGTGATGCCAGTACACCCAGGAGGGTTAATCCCCTCAGTCAGTGTGATGCCAGTACACCCAGGAGGGTTAATCCCCTCAGTCAGTGTGATGCCAGTACACCCAGGAGGGTTAATCCCCTCAGTCAGTGTGATGCCAGTACACCCAGGAGGGTTAATCCCTCAGTCAGTGTGATGCCAGTACACCCAGGAGAGGAGGGAACGCAGCAGGTGTCACTGTTAGAAAACAGAAATTTGTAAGTTAACATTACGTACTGTAATGAAACATATGAAACCACACAGACAGCAAGGTGTTGTGCTTACAGATAAATTAAACACATCCAAAAACAACTTGTCCTTACTGTGATGTTTGTGTGCTGATGTTTGGACCAGGGGGCGGCCTTTCCACAATGCTTTGGAGGGATGCTGTGGACATGACAAGACACAGGTGGATGATGAAATGTAGCATGAAACTAAACAGAAAAGCTAAATTAAATTTACATTTCATTACTGTACGGTACCTGGATGATGAAGCTGTGCAGGTTAGTGGGGAGATGAGCAGGAGGTCAGTGAAGGTAGGTGTTGCAGAGGCTGGCTGGAGAGGAGGAGACATCTGTGGACATGAACACAGATAGGTGGGTTAACAGATGAAGTAACAAAAACAAAACACAAAATCAAAAAGTAAAAGCAAGTTTTCATTACCTTTGTGGAGGGGTGCAGAGGCTGGCTGGCTGACTGACTGGAGTGGAGAGGAGGAGGAGGAGGAGCAGGCGCAGCAGATGTCTGTGGACATGAACAAAGACAGGTGGGTTAACAGATGAATGAACTGTACTGTACTGTACAGTACAGTGCAGTAACATAAAAGAAAACAGAAAATCAAAATGTAAATGCAACATTTCTTTACCTTTGGGGACAGGTGCAGGAGAGGGACGTAGGGATGTTCACTGGGGAGAGGGTGAGCTGGATCTGGAGCTGGAGATGGAGATGTCCATTGACGGCTGGCTTGCAGCAGCAGAGGTGGATGGCTGGCTTGCAGCAGCAGAGGTGGATGGCATTTTCTCTGCTGCTTCTGCTGCTCCAGCAGATCCTAGAGTCGCTGCAGTGCCCGTGGCTGCAGTGCCCGTGGCTGCAGTGCCCCTCGTAACAAACTGCAGCATGGTGCTCTGCGCGGCCTCCTGTTTTTTTTCCTCTAGGATCTGCCGGTAACAAGCCAGACCGTCAAGGACAACTCGGGAGGCCCTGGCGAACCTCTTCCCATCCGCGTCCATTGCCTCCAACTGGTCCAAGACGTGCTGCTGCTCCTTAAAGATCTTGGCCAAGGCCTGCCTGGTGAAGACCTTGGCTGGAGTGGTTGGCCTTTCTCCATGCTCCTCCTCCATCAGGTGCCTTTCCAGTTGCTGCAGATCCGCAGTGGACAGTTCCTCGCCTTCTGCAGCCAGCAACTCCTGAACATCTTCAGCCTCAATCTCCAAGTGTATCCTCCTACTCATCTCCACCACACTCTCGATCACACTGCTGATTGAGTCCTCGGCCTCAAGTGAGGGATCAAAATATTGTGGACAGAGTTTTTTCTACACTCCGTTAAGTGTGCTCTCCCTCACCTGATGCCAGGACTCATCAATGTGACGCAGAGCATGGCGCAGGTTATACTTCTTCCAGAAGTCCTTCAACATGACTTCTGGAGAGTTGTCTGTTTCCTCCAACGCACTGCGGATGACCCTCTGAAGGTAGTACGCCTTGAAGGTCGATATCACCCCCTGATCCATTGGCTGGATGAGAGAGGTGGTATTGGGTGGCAGGTACACCACCCTCACATTTTGGTTGAGGTCAGTCAGATTTGCGGGGTGACCCGGTGCATTGTCCAACAACAACAGGACGTTAAAGCGAATGTGATGTTGTCTGCAGTAGCGTTGTACGTCCTTGACGAAATATTTGGTAAACCAATTTGAGAACACCTCTTGGGTAATCCAGGCCTTACGGTTGGATGCCCAATACACCGGCAGATCTTTCTTCTGAATACGCTGTAAGGCCCTGGGGTTCTCATAATGATTTACCAACAACGGCTTTAACCTGCAGTCACTAGCAGCATTCGCTCCGAACAGCAACGTGATCCTCTCTTTCCCCACTTTGTGGCCCGGTGCTGTTCTTTCCGCCCTGCTGATGTAGGTGCGGTCGGGCAACCTCTTCCAAAATAGACCAGTCTCATCAACATTGAACACCTGCTACGGTGTGTTTCCCTCCTCCCTTATAATGGCTGCTAGTTTTTCTGGGAATGCGGCTGCTGCCGCCACTTCACCACCTACTGCCTCTCCTGGTGAAAAAAACACACACAGGACAAGATTAACCACATGTTACACTGTGTTAAACATTAAAGCACAGATGAAATGTTTCACTTACCTTGGATTTTTATGCTGTGCAAATTAGCCCTTTGTCGGAACCGATTAAACCACCCCCGTGACGCATGGAAGTCGGGCACCTCCACGCCCTCCCCCATCTCTGCTTTGATATCCTCGTAAATTTTGAGGGCTTTCTCCTGCATCACCATCAAATTCAACGGGATATGCCTCTGGTTGCAGTCCTCTATCCAAAGGACTAGAAGTTGTTCATGAAAAGACAGGTGTGTTAAAACATGAACTGTACTGAACATTACAGAAACATAAAAATTATTTTTAATAAAAGTCTTGTGACCGTGTGTTAAACATCTCAGGTAAACAAAGCACACCTGTAAACAAACATCTCAGGTAAACAAAGCACACCTGTAAACAAACATCTCAGGTAAACAAAGCACACCTGTAAACAAACATCTCAGGTAAACAAAGCACACCTGTAAACAAACATCTCAGGTAAACAAAGCACACCTGTAAACAAACATCTCAGGTAAACAAAGCACACCTGTAAACAAACATCTCAGGTAAACAAAGCACACCTGTAAACAAACATCTCAGGTAAACAAAGCACACCTGTAAACAAACATCTCAGGTAAACAAAGCACACCTGTAAACAAACATCTCAGGTAAACAAAGCACACCTGTAAACAAACATCTCAGGTAAACAAAGCACACCTGTAAACAAACATCTCAGGTAAACAAAGCACACCTGTAAACAAACATCTCAGGTAAACAAAGCACACCTGTAAACAAACATCTCAGGTAAAATAAAAAAAATTAATGTAACTGTACTGTACAGTGCATATTAAAAATACTGTCCAGGTATTTCTTAAATAATTTCCTATCTAAAAGACGCAATAAATAAAAAAATAAATTTTCTTACCCATCAGACGCTCAATCTCTGTGATAACACCCGTGCGTTGCTTCGTTATCACCGTGGACTTCATTGGGGCAGCTCCTCTCACGCTAGCTAAAATGCGCTCGCGGTCAGCCTTTATGGTGCTGACTGTGGAACTGACCTAAAATAAAAAATAAAATGTCATTAACTAACAGATGTTTGCCGTGCGCTGCATGCTTATTATGGTGCTTATTACGGTGTTCATCTGCGCAGCGACTAGAAGCGCTCACGTTCCGCCATTACAAGTCTCGCTGTACAGTAAAAGGCACTCACGTTCCGCCATTACGAGTATTCATCTGCGCAGCGACTAGAACACTCGCTAAAAAGCGCTCACGTTCCGCCATTACGAGTCTTCATCTGCGCAGCGACTAGAACACTCGCTAAAAAGCGCTCACGTTCCGCCATTACGAGTCTTCATCTGCGCAGCGACTAGAACACTCGCTAATAAGCGCTCACGTTCCGCCATTACGAGTCGTGCTAACGGTGGTACTCACCAGGTTCAGAGCTTTGCAGATGGAGGACTTCGACTCTCCCCTCTGCGCCCGATTGATGATGTCCAGCTTCTGCTCCAGCGTGATGGCCTTACGCTTTTTAGGTCCGCTCGCACCAGTAGAAGAAGCTCCTCGCTTTGCAGACATGCTTCCAAGAATGCTAAAGAGATGCTACTAACAATGCTAACAATGCTAACAATGCTAACCAAATGCTCGCTCAATGTTCTCTCTGTAATCGCCAAACTGTAAACCCACGCGGCTGCATTCGCGCTGTTCGCTTATGTAGTACCTGATGAAATCACTCCGCCTTTGTTTTTTGGGGGTGGGGGTACAGTAAAGTAGTGCCTATGTAACCTTCCGCTGCTGTACTTTTCCATTTGTCACGCGAAACATACCCCCCCCCACCCCACCCCCACAGCGTGCCCGCCATGTGCAGTGTGCATGTCCAGTCCAAGTCCAGTGCAGGTGCATGGTTAAATCGCCCATCCCCCAACCCGAAACCAACCATCGCCCATCCCCCCGAAACCAACCCCCTCCACTCCACCTCCCCCGCCCCCCCACACTCCACCTCCTGCCCCAAACTCCCCTTCGAAACATGACATTCAGCCGTCAGCACGAACACTCGGTTCTCGTAAAACAGAACAATGGTTTCTAACGGAGTTTTCTCGTAAACCCGGAATTTTCATCTCGTTATTTGGAGCAATAGTTTCTAACGGTAAATTCTCGTAACTCTGGAACTTTTCGCTCGTATCTTGGAACAACGCTTTCTAATGTTGTTCTCTCGTAAAATCGAACGGCCGCTCGTATCTTAGAACAACGCTTTCTAATGTTGTTCTCTCGTAAAATCGAACGGCCGCTCGTATCTTGGAACAACGCTTTCTAATGTTGTTCTCTCGTAAAATTGGAACGGCAGCTCGCAAGTCGGTAGTTTGAATCCTGGAAGCTCTCGTAAAGTCGGGAGCTCGTAGATCAGAGTGCTCGTAAGTCGGGGACTACCTGTACTATGTGTTTTTATTCATGGAGGGTTTATTGATGAGAGTTTTGGATGATTTACTGTCTTAAAATGATAGGTCTCAAACGCAATTGGACATGCTCAAAGCCACGAAGCTTCCTGCACGTTTTTTCAAAGCTGAATCGTGTATTAATAAGTTTTCCATTAATAGAGTATACAATAAAATGATTTGAGCAAGATTAAAACTTCTACTGCTTATATTGACAAAAGTTACTTTACTTTGAAGAAACAAACTCGTAAAATTATTTGTTGTCAGACTCAACCTTATGAAAAGCACTGTTAATTTTCTTATACTCATTTCATAAATGCCATTTAAATCATGGGATCTAATCATTTCATGAATGATCTAGTGAATTTGAATCATATTGTTTAATTTAGACATTAGAAAATTTAGATGGTTAATTACAAATTTCATTCTGTCAACAATAATGTCAAAATACTTTGGGTGCTCTACACAACAATACAGTACTAAAATACCCACTTTTGCATAAAAAATAAAAAAAATTGGTAAAATAGCTAAATAAATAATATGATATAAGTAAGTTTTTAATATATCATCACTCACAATTCCACCAACCTAAAAAAACATTACATTTATGTGTATGTTAAATATTTTTAGAACTTCTGGTAATGTTAATAGTGTAATGATTCACAATGGGGACCCGGAAATTCAACCACAACACAAGAGTGAACGAAAAAAGTTTATTATCTGCCACTTGTCAGAAAAAGGGGAATGTCCGCTGAGACTCTGCAGAGTTTAATCACAGTTGGTGATGCAAAGGTTGCACTGACGTCAGAGGGAGGGGGGTCGGAGGTGCAGCAGGGTCACGTGACACGTGAGCACGGCTCCTCTTCTGCTTGAGTGCGGCTTGGTTCCAATAATTAACAACAGCTCCAAGAGTCCAGATCGTGGTCAAGATACAGGCGTGGGTCATACACAGAGAGGCAAAGAGGCAGTACTTATCCGTGGGGTTTCAGCGAGAGTCGGTGTCAGTAGGCAGAGCGAGAGTCGAGGTCCAGATATCCGATGGGCAGAAATAATCCGTTGAGGGCAAGGCAGAGGGGAGAATCCGTGAACATGAAGAGTGTCAAAACACAGGAAGGTCAGGAACAGAACGCTGGATTTCTTCAGGCGCAAGGCGATCAGACAATCTGGCAGGGAGGCAGAGTCTGGAGTGCGTTTAAAAAGAGCAGCAGACAGGTGCGCTGAATAACGCTGATGAGGAGAGGAGACAGGACAACCCCAAAAACACAGCATGACTTGACATGAACGTGAATCATGAACGTGAATCATTACAATGCCCCCTCCTCAAGGTCCAGCTCCAGATGGACCACCAGGTTGATCGGGATGGGCACGATGAAAGTCCCTGATGAGAGTCTTATCAAGGATATGTCGAGCAGGCACCCATGAACGTTCCTCAGGTCCATATCCCTCCCAGTCAACTAGGTAGTGCATCCCCCTGCCCCATTTCCTGGACCGAAGGAGACGCCGCACAGTGTAGGCAGGACCACCCTGGATGAACCGGGCAGGCGGAGGGGGTCCAGAGGGGGGCGAGAGTCGGGACGTGGCAAGTGGCTTGATACGGGACACATGAAAGGTGGGGCAGACTCTAAGGGTCCGGGGTAGGTTGAGGCGAACTGCCACAGGGTTAATCACCTTAGATATAGGGAAGGGTCCAACGAAGCGAGGGGCGAGTTTGCGGCTCTCCACACGGAGTGGGAGGTCTCTGGTAGATAGCCACACTCTCTGTCCCTGCTGGTACGTGGGTGCAGGAGTACGCCGCCGGTTAGCAGACCTGGAATACACAGCAGAGGTTCTTTGTAGGGCTTTGCGTGCTTGTCGCCATATCCGTTGGCATCTTTGGGCAGCAGCAAAGGCAGAAGGGACCCTGGCTGTCCTTTCCTGACAGGAGAACACGGGCGGCTGGAACCCATAGACCGTGTAGAATGGGGACAAACCAGTGGCACAAGAGGGAAGAGAGTTGAGGGAGTACTCCACCCAAGGAAGGTTCTGTGACCACTTAGCAGGGTCCTGTTCGCACAGTAAACGGAGCTTAGTCTCCACCTCTTGGTTAATCCGTTCAGTCTGCCCATCAGTTTGGGGGTGAAAACCTGAGGACAGACTCACTTTGACACCCAATAGACTGCAGAACTCCCTCCAGAATTGCGAAACAAACTGGGGACCACGATCTGACACAATATCCACTGGGAGGCCGTGGAGCCGGAACACCTCCCGGGAGAGAATCTCTCCCAGTTCCTTTGATGATGGGAGTTTGACAAGGGGGACTAGGTGAGTCATCTTGGAAAAGCGGTCAACGATAGTAAGGATAACAGAAAAGGTCTTGGAGAGGGGCAAACCTGTAATGAAGTCCATGGATATGTGAGACCAAGGACGGTGAGGAATGGAAAGGGGTCGTAGGAGTCCAGCAGGCGGTCGGCGGGTAGACTTAGCTCGACTACAGACCCGACAAGCTGAAACAAACTCCTTGACATCAGCAAGCATGGACCTCCACCAGAAACGGTCTCGAACCACTGACAAGGTCTTGGTAATACCTGGGTGACAGAAAAGTCGAGAACTGTGGCAAAATGATAGTACCTCAGTGATGAGGTTGTCTGGGACAAAAAGACGATCCTTGGGACAGTCACTGGGCACAGTGTGTTGCCGATGGGCCTGCTTGACCTTTCCCTCCAGGTCCAGTCGAGTGACTGCCAATCGTGCAGACACGGGAAGGATGTAGTCCATCACCTCAGTTCCCTCCTCCTCTAGGGTCTCATGGATTCGAGAGAGGGCATCGGGTTTTATATTTTTGGAGCCAGGTCTGTAAGACAAGGCAAAATTGAAACGGCTAAAGAATAGAGCCCACCTGGCCTGTCTCGGGTTGAGCCTTTTGGCAGATCTCAGGTACTGAAGATTCTTATGGTCAGTCCACACAATAAAAGGTTCCTTAGCTCCTTCCAGCCAATGCTTCCATTCCTCCAGTGCAAGCTTCACCACTAGGAGCTCTCGGTCTCCAACATCATAATTTCTCTCGGCTGGAGAAAGGCTTCTGGAAAAAAAAGCACATGGGTGAGTCTTGTTATCCATGCCTCTTTGGCTGAGGACAGCTCCAATACCAGAACCTGATGCGTCAACCTCAAGAATGAATTGACGAGAGGGGTCAGGCGAGAGAAGGATGGGGGCAGCCGTGAATAATTTCTTAAGATGGGAAAAGGCTTGATCGGCCGATGGAGTCCAGCAAAAGGGTTTCTTAGAAGAGGTTAGTGCATGAAGGGGTGAAGCAACAGAGCTGTAATTCCTGATGAACCGGCGGTAAAAGTTTGCAAAACCTAGGAATCTTTGGAGCTGTTTAATGTTTTGTGGGGTGGGCCAACTCTGGATGGCCTCTACCTTACATGGATCCATGGAGATCTTGTTAGGAGAGATAGTGAAACCCAGAAAGGAAATAGTGGAGAGATGGAACTCACATTTCTCTGCCTTGATGAAGAGATTATTCTGCAGGAGTCGAAGAAGCACAGCTCGAACATGCTCTCTGTGAACAGCTTGGGTCTTGGAAAAAATCAAAATGTCATCCAGGTAAACAAAGACAAATCGTCCAATCATATCCCTAAGAACATCATTTACTAAGGTCTGAAACACTGCAGGTGCATTGGTAAGCCCAAAGGGCATCACCAAATACTCATAATGACCAGTAGGGGTGTTAAAAGCAGTCTTCCACTCATCTCCCTCCCTTATTCGAACTAAGTGATATGCATTTCTGAGATCAAGTTTAGTGAAGATTGTAGAACCCTGAATGGCTTCAAACGCAGTGTTCATGAGGGCAAGAGGATAACGGTTCTTTAATGTGATTTCATTGAGTCCTCTGTAATCAATACACGGCCTTAAGGACCCATCCTTCTTACCCACAAAAAAGAAGCCGGCACCTGCTGGAGAAGACGAAGGACGTATGATACCTGCCCTGAGCGAGTCATTGATATAATCCCTCATAGCTTGGTCCTCTGGGCCAGACAAAGAGTATAGACAACCCCTAAGGGGAAAAGTACCAGGAAGAAGGTCAATGGCACAGTCATAAGGTCTGTGAGGGGGAAGAGCACGATGTTTGTTGAACACCTCCTTGAGGTCGTGGTATTCGAGAGGTACTTTGGATAGGTCAGGGAAGGTTTCTTGGTTTGGGGTTGAGTCAGAAACATTAGCCCGTAATAGACAGGTGGAAAGGCATTCCGGAGACCAGCCTAGGACCTGCCCTTTAACCCAATCAATGTGTGGGTTATGCCTCTTTAACCATGAAGCCCCCAAAATAACTGGGATTTCAGGGGATCTGATTACTGAAAATGAAATAATTTCATGGTGATTGCCTGCAATGACCATCTTAACTGGAACAGTCTCATGGGTGATCTTATGAATAAGATGACCATCAATGGCTAAGACCTCCTGCTCTTTAACAGTCGGTTGAATCTGAATATTGTGTGCTTTAGCAAATTCTAAGTCCATAAATTCAGCATCAGCTCCTGAATCAACAAACACAGAGACTGTTCTTTCACTATTTTTATTTTTATTCAAGAGAGTGGCCTGTACTGACAACATGGAGGACTTGGTTCTCTGACTCAGTAGGAACCTCCTGCCTACTGAGCCTGGTCTTTTACTGGACATCGAGACAGCAAATGGCCCACTCCTCCACAATAGAAGCAAAGCCCATTTCTTTGTCTACGCTCCCTCTCTTGAGCAGATAACCGGGATCTTCCAATCTGCATGGGTTCTGTTACCTGGGATGAGACCACCTGAGGGGATGTTGATGCTGGTTGGGGACTGGGTCTAGACTCAGACACATTGTACAGAGGTCGGTTGGTGAAGTTCCTCTCTCGCCTCCGTTCTTGAATCCTCAGGTCAATCCTCGTGGCGAGAGATTCTAACTCCTCCAGGTCAGTGGGAGCATCTCGGGTGGAGAGTTCATCTTTGATCTCATCACTAAGCCCCTGGTGAAAAGCGTCGCAAAGAGCTTCATCATTCCATCTACAATCAGATGACAAGGTGTGAAAATCCACAATATACTCAGTCACCCTCCTTTTGCCCTGTTTCAGCCTGAATATGCCCCTTGCTGCTTCTCTCTGGGGCAGGATGGGGTCAAACACCCTGATGAGCTCCTTGGCAAAGTCTTTGACGTTGTAGCAAATCAGGGAGTCTCGCTGCCACTCTGCTGTTCCCCATAATTTAGGCTTGCCAGAAAGTAGAGAGATAATATAGGCGACCTTGGCCCGATCAGTAGGGAAGGAGGAAGGCTGTAATTCAAAGTGAATCTCGCATTGGGTGATAAAGGGTCGACATTGGTTTGGCTCACCTTTAAACATCTCGGGAGGCGTTAAGCGTGGTTCATGATTTGGGGAGGCTTGGCAACGAGGTGAGACCTCTATGTGCTGGGAAGGAGGTGTGGACGTAGCTGCGGAGGGTTTAGTTAATATATATTCATCATTTCCTGCATATTTATTTCCAATCTATTTATACCATACCATACCATACCATTTTATTTATAAAGCACTTTAAACAGGAACAAGTCCACACCAAAGTGCTGGACAAACAAACACGCAACAGGCAACACAGACAATGAAGTACAACACGAAAAACATAAAAACATTGCAGATCATAAATCAAACGATCCAATACAAATCAGCTGGCATTGAAAGCAATGGAGTAGTAGTGAGTTTTTAACCGGGATTTGAAAACCGAGAGGGAGGGGGCCTGTTTGATGAGCAGCGGTAACTCGTTCCAGAGTCTTGGGCCTGCTACAGAGAACGCCCTGTCACCCCTGCGCTTAAGGCGAGTTTCTGGAACTATTAAGAGTACCTGATCCTCTGACCTCAAAGCACGTGGAGGGACATATGGGTGTATCAGATCCGAGAGATAGGCGGGGGCGAGACTGTTCAGCGATTTGTAGACATACATGAGAATTTTGAATTGGATTCGAAGATGAACCGGTAGCCAGTGAAGGGAGGCCAAGACTGGTGTAATGTGCTCTCTTCTGCGTGTGCTGGTTAACACTAGGACTACCAAACATATGTACTTGTACATATTTTACCTATAGCTCCCATGGGAGACTGTAAAATGACAGTTTGAAGGAGCATTATCACGTCCATTGGTATGTATATGAGGCCATTTACATCACAGACTACAGAATCAGTTGCTATGGCAGATGAAGTTGCTAGGGGAGACTGCAAGTCCTGTCACCTGTCACCTATTCCACGGTCAAGGCGGGATTGCATTGGTCACTTTTATCTGAAGGGGGATTGTACAGGTGATCCCCAACTTACGAACAAGTTCCATTTCTACGCCGGTTCGTATAGCTGAAACGCCGTAAGTTGAAGCCGCCGCAAGTCAAGAACTACCTGTGTTGGCCACTTTTATCTGAAGGTGGCGGGATTGTACAGGTGGTCCCCGACTTGCGAGATTGAATTAGCATTATCACGTCCATTGGTATGTATATGAGGCCATTTACATCACAGACTACAGAATCAGTTGCTATGGCAGATGAAGTTGCTAGGGGAGACTGCAAGTCCTGTCACCTGTCACCTATTCCACGGTCAAGGCGGGATTGCATTGGTCACTTTTATCTGAAGGGGGATTGTACAGGTGATCCCCAACTTACGAACAAGTTCCATTTCTACGCCGGTTCGTATAGCTGAAACGCCGTAAGTTGAAGCCGCCGCAAGTCAAGAACTACCTGTGTTGGCCACTTTTATCTGAAGGTGGCGGGATTGTACAGGTGGTCCCCGACTTGCGAGATTGAATTAGCATTATCACGTCCATTGGTATGTATATGAGGCCATTTACATCACAGACTACAGAATCAGTTGCTATGGCAGATGAAGTTGCTAGGGGAGACTGCAAGTCCTGTCACCTGTCACCTATTCCACGGTCAAGGCGGGATTGCATTGGTCACTTTTATCTGAAGGGGGATTGTACAGGTGATCCCCAACTTACGAACAAGTTCCATTTCTACGCCGGTTCGTATAGCTGAAACGCCGTAAGTTGAAGCCGCCGCAAGTCAAGAACTACCTGTGTTGGCCACTTTTATCTGAAGGTGGCGGGATTGTACAGGTGGTCCCCGACTTGCGAGATTGAATTAGCATTATCACGTCCATTGGTATGTATATGAGGCCATTTACATCACAG
>JBBPBX010021760.1:25001-42059 GCA_038048925.1 Garcialebias charrua | reverse complement strand
AGTAACAGATCATCATTGAAATGACAAAAATATACTGTAGATCAATTCTGAATTAACACACATTAAAGAGAAAGTTCAATCTGATTAATTAGTGTCCATTAATCCATAATAATTGTTAACCAAAATAGTGTCCACTCGTCTCCTTGAGGGCTTCAAGAAGGTGTAACACTGAGAGTTTCAGAGAGATGCAGAGAGGTGTACTTGAAGGTCAAGACAGAGGGCCTATATCACTACAGTCCCCCTTTTTGGAAGTCATCGCCTGTCCTTGGAGATGAGTTCCAACACGAAAGGATACCACCGAATGTCTCTGACCTCTATGTAATCCAGCAAGTGGAAAAAAAAAGTCAAAAAAAGTTCAAAATTATACTCCCATAATGTTTTTGGAAATTCCATACTGTTCGTAGGTAATCCCATTGCGGTAAGCTTTCAATCCTTTGGAAAACATAGTCTGTTAACCCATGGAAAACTGAGTCTGTGATCCCTTGGAAACAAAGTCTTATAATCCACAACGGTAAATCCACAACGATGGGGGTTATTGATTTCATCAGCAAGAATGGTTTTTAATCAGCATGTAGAGGGGATCCCTCGATTGAAGCAGAGGAGGCGGGCCTTGGATGAAGGTTGAAGACCAACGTTGGATCAGCAGGTCCCCACATCGAAGGTTGCAGGCTGGATGGCTTCCAGTCGGTGCCACCCTGGTTCAATGTGTCATGCAATTATGTGGTTTTAGGTGGGCTTATGATAGGGATTCTACATTAAGCCTTACCTATATGCACCTGGTATGTAAGCTATCATGGATTAGATCAGCTACAATTACCAATTAAGGGGTGGATCAATGCTGTAAAAATCAGATATAGGGATCTATACCTATAGAAATGTGGAGGGCTTCTGTAACGAAGGCCTCTTCATTCAAACTATTCCTCCATTCATTATTTAGTTTAGGTTAAACTAAAATAAAAAAATGAAAACTAGTTTGGTCTAAATGTCTGTTGTCTTTTAGACGAACGACGCAAGATTTGGTATTCCCTATAAATTTTGAAGTCTATGGCAAGACTCATCAAAATGAATAGATCTAGAATAGAAACGATCGAATCGGTCCTACCTAAATGATTGGGAGGTCAGTGTAGATTATAGTACCTTAAGTAGTATTGATCTACAATGACTCTTCAAAGATTGAGATCTTTAACAAAATGAACAGCATGTTGGCATAGTTAAATCCATTTAAGTCTTCAACTTATCAACAATCAAAACCTCTTTTGGCTGGGAGTGTTCAGAAAACAATAACAACTTCAATAACACAAAAGTAGCAATTAAGCAACTAAAAACAACGTTTCACTACAACAAACTCACTCTGGTCGTCAGATTCCAACGTGTCACACACAAGAAAAACAGTTCTTAGCTTTATAACCGATGTCAATTAAATCCTGCAGATTTAAACGGTTGTTAAGGTTAGTTTTTGTTGTGGGTTTTATGCTTAGCGTTTCTAAGTTCTAGTTGGAACGGTTTGTTTTCGCAACTAGTATAGTTTAAACCAGGGGTGCCCAACCTTTTTTGAACCAAGGGCTACTTTTGAAGTTGGCAGTTTGCCGAGGGCTACTCGTCCAGTCTCAGTATCAAAAAACATAATTTTTCATCTCCCTACTCCTCACTTCTTTAAAGTAAATAAAACAGAACGTAATGTGTTGCTAGTTTTATTTAATTAAAGTATTTTATCAAAGTAAAAGAACACAATATTTGAAAAGCACACCATATTTTTTTAAAGAAACGAATAAACAACTGAACTGAACAATATAGAACTCCCTCATTAACACACTGAACTATTTACAAAAAGTTACAAAGGTGCAGATTTACAAATCTCCAACAATTTCAAATCTCAATAAAACCCAAAACTAGTCAGCTGCTCTGTGCAGCAGGATGGTGTGTCATCTGCAGGTGCTGAAGTCCCTCATTGGTCCAGACTGCTGGCTTCAAAGGGCCATTCAGAGTTCCACCTGGTTATAAGACAAGACACACACACACACATTAGGTACAGAAAATGAAGGGCACACCCAAACTGCAAAATAAATAAATAAATAACACTAGCTAGCTAACTATGTAGTCTGGTCTAAAATTTAATAAAAAAAACAACATACAGACACATTGTGACAAGTCTATAGGAGACAATTTTTATGCAAGCTGTATAAAATAAATGTGTCTCTACCTTAGTGGGACTTCTGACATTGAGAGGAGGCAACATCCATCACTTCCTTCATGTTTAAAATCTTCCCACACAGGGCCTGTTGGTGGATGATGCAGTGATAGTTCAAAATGTCTGGGAAAGCATCATTCTGCTTGCAGAGTGCAACAAATCCACTGGTGTGACCGGTCATTGCTGGAGCACCATCAGTTGTTATAGAAATTAGTTTATAGAGGGGCAAGTTGCTTTTATTAACAAACTCCATAAACACATTAAAAATATCTTCTCCTCTTGTGTGTCCCTTCAAAGGCAAGATGGTGAGCAGCTCCTCTTTTGCACTCATGTCTGCAAAGGCCATTCTGATAAAAACACACAGCTGTGCTGTGTCCACCATGTCTGTTGGCTCATCAAACTGAAGAGAGAAACACTCACATTGTTGCACGTTCTTTTTTAGCTGCTCCTCCACATCAAAAGCCATTCCCTCACATCGTCGTGTTACTGTTTGTCTGGACAACTGCATGTCTTTAATAGCAGCTACGATCTCACTTTTATTTTTAAAATCGTGAAAAAGTGCATCTGCAGCCTCAATAAACGCTTCTTTCATAACTTCTCCATCACTGAACGACTTCTTATGTTGAGCCAGGATGCGGCTAACATGGTAGGAGGCGATCGTAGCTGCCTTACCTTTCGTGCTGGGCCGAGTGAAGATCGATTGCTGTGCTGCAAGCTTGTGTTTTAGCTCCCGCACTTTGTGAGTCCGTAAAGAACTTTTAGGAGGGAAATCTGCATCAAAACGTTTGTGCATCGTCTTGAAATGCCGCTCCAAGTTGCACTTTTTGGGCAAGGCAACGCTCGAATTACAGATGAGGCAAATAGACTTCGAATTAGAATAAACAAAAAAATAATCCTCCTCCCATTCTGTGTGAAAATAGTAAGTTTTCGTTTGCTTCTTCGCTTGTTTTCCTTCCATGTTTTCTGCGTACTGACATTCACTCCTCAGCGGTCTCACTGCTGTCTTAAAGTCTCGTCAGTCATCGCGAGACTGTGTCTGTGAGCATACAAGATGGGGAGGGCTGAGTAAAGCGTTCCTGCACATTGGCATATAGTCATTCCTCCCTCCACCCCTTCTGCCGGAGTTAGAATGAAGCTGAGCAGCGGCCACCACTTCTGCCGGAGTTAGAATGAAGCTTAGCAGCGGACATTTCACCTTGTTAACAGCTGAGAGCCGGCTCGTCAGCTGTTAGACAGGTTGAGCTTCGCGGGCAACTGGGAACCAGCTGACGGGCGACCGGTCGCCCGCGAGCGACTGGTTGGGCACACTTGGTTTAAACTGTTTAGTTTATTTACTATCCTGTGCTTGGACGACCTTGTTTTCCCATGAAGTCTGTGAGTTTGCAAGATCTTTGTCGTTTGTGGGGTTATTGAAATCTTTGTCCTTGACATGGGCATGACCTAACATCACCTCCCTGTGATCATGAGGGACCACGCGCACGGGTGTGGACGTCCGTCCATGGGCACGAGTTAGGATGCCATTGTTTAGTTTATGCTGTTTGCGCAGTTTAGAGTAGACAGTACACAGGAACCTTTCAGGTTTCGGCCAACGTATCTCTGTACGTTTACCTCTTTCTGCGTAATTCAGGTGTGTCACAACTGTCGGCGCAGTCGCAAGTGTGTCCGACTGGTCAGACTGCGACGGGTCACTGTCGTTGTGGCGTACGTCTTCCCACTTCATGACTGAAGAGGTGCTCTTTGAGTCTGTAAGAACTATGTCATTTCTGAGTAGTTCTAGATTCAAATGCTCTGGAACCAAGGTTTCATTGAAAGCTTGGCTGATAACTGAATTACCTGTCCCAGAGGACAGCACAGCGTTCTCGATGAGTGATCCTTGGATCTCTACACCGTCCTCTACCTGTGGTAGGAAGTGTGAGTCCACCCCCCTTTTGTTTGAGGAGGGGTCCTCAAAATCTGTAACCATGAAGTCCAAGTGACTGTCAGCGTGTGGTAGACTGTCACTTTCTGGACTCAGATGTCCTTGAACCAAGACTCCACTGAAATCTTGGCTGTTTGCCGCATTACCGGTCCCATAGGACAGTACAGCGTCATCGGTGTGGGACTCTTGGATCTCCACACCTTCTTCTACCGGCGGTAGGTAGTGCTCAGTGAGTGCTGAAGGTGTCAGCTCGCAGAGGAGGTTCTCGTGATGGGTCAGAGTCTGGTCCAACTGTTGAGTCTCCTCTGTCTCACCTGTAGCTGAAGGTTCACTTACCGGGCTTGTGGTCTCGGTTGGGGATTCCCTTGTGGCCACAGCGGTACCTGCTGTTAGACAGTCAGTGTCCTGACCTTGGGGAGGCACCTCGATTGGCAGTGGACTGCTCACTGTGGCCCACATTGTCTGACTACCATAATCTATAATCGCTTCAAAGCGATTTATAAAATCTTGGCCGACCAGAAATGGGAAGGAGTCCACCGTAGACACATGTACCGGATGGCAAATTGTCGTCTCGCCCATCTGCATGTGAACCATGGCAATAGCTGTCAGGGTTGTACCCATTTCTGAGAGTCCTCGCAACTCTATAGCACATTCTGTCAGGGGTATCTCTCTGCCAACACTGTTAGCGGCGGTCTGTAGCCTCTCAAACAGCTTGGCTGACATGACAGACACGTCTGAGCCGCTATCCAGGAGTGCTTCTCGCGCGAAGACCCCTTCCAGTCTGAGCGGCAGGTAAGCTTTCTTAGCGTGCCCCATTCTCATAAATTTACACAGAAACCTTCTAGGTTTAAGCACACGCTCCTGTGTACGTGTAACTCTGTCTGTGTAATCTTCGTCACTGTCAGCATCATGATGGCTGTCTGCCTCATGACCTTCAGGATGTGGATTTTCAGCAATCTGTTTGCTGTCAGCATCTTTGTCAGTTTGAACAACGTTGTTTGTGTTATCATCAAGGACAACATCACACGTTGTGTCAGCTTGGTCAATCACTGTAACATTCAAATCATTTGACAAACAACTCACAACCTCAGTCACGTCCACGCGCGGAGGCGTCGTTTCCTTAATCTGGAGCTTGTGTGACTCATTGCATGTCTCGAGCTGTGCAGCTCGAGGGGCAGGGGCAGGAGGGCCGCTTCTCGGGGGTACATGTCGGGACAGACCATTTTTCAAAGGGTCACGGTTCCCAGACATCAACTTCTCTCGAAGTTCACCCACTGTGAGACCTAGGTGAGAACTCCTTTGGTTTGATCTGAACCATCTTGGTTCACCTAGAGAGCGAACACCTACCTTGTGTGGTTCTCTGCTCATCTCAGGGTTTTCAACCTGAGGGGCAGGGGCAGAACTCCCTGTGAACCGATCAGAGTCAATGTTCCAGCTGGACACAATCTGTGGTTTGTTATCATGAAAAACGTGTTTACTCTCGCACTCTGTAGGAGAGGGAACCTCTTCTATTTTCTGCGAGCGGGATGTGACCTTTTGACCTGGGCACACCACTGAGGGTGTTTTTCGTTGTTCGAGCATGTCAAAAAATTCCACAGCACATTGTTTAATTTCTGCCATGGTACTCTCTTTGCAATTAACATTGAAGCGAACACATTTCATTATGAAAGGTATTAGATTCAAAGTGAAACGACTTTTAAACAGGTAATCTTCCTCAATTGTCCCCTGTGTAAGCAGAGAGGAGCCTGTCGTAAAACACCAGGGGATGTTCACCTGGTTCCTGAAGGACGTTCTTTGCAGCTAAGTACCTATCAAATGATGAAACAAGCCCACAATTTGTTGATGCACCTGCTAGAACGTCCATCTTTGTACTGATTTTCTGTGAAAAATCAAGTAAAGTGGGTCTCATTTCACAGTGTGCAGTCTCACCATGTGATGCCTGCGGCAGTCAACATGGAGTCCAAGATGTGAAATCAAATAAAAATCAGTGATTTTTATTAATTTGTCGACTTGTGACAAGGTCAAACAAAAACGGCTGTCGGTGTGAGATTTTTGTGAAAATCAAAACAAAAGACGCCTCATGTGTGTTATTCTAAACTTGCAGTTTAAAATAAACAGGGACAGACAGCTTGTTTTGCACAGAATTTATGATAAAAGTGTCAAGTTTATCAAAAAGCAGACATGTCTGTATTAAATCTGTGTAACTGTTCTGCCATCAACAATTGACTTTCTGCGAAAATCAAATTAAAAGATGCTATGAGTACAATATTCTCAAAATGTTCCTCTTTTAAAACAGGAACATTCAACATGTACAAATTACAGGAAGACTGCGTCTTCTAAAGTAACCAGCAGATGGGGCCACAGCGCTGGAAATGAGTTTATCACAGCGACTGTAACTTCTCTATCTGACCGCTATAGTGGCGCTGTTATCACCCGTGAGCGAAGCTGCAGCTTTTAGCCCACACAGACATCTAACAACGGATGAAAAGCATCAATCAGACAGATCTAAAGCGTTACGTGATATAGCTTTAGAACCCCAGGCTCACAAAAACGAAATCATGTGAGCAAAATCGGTTGAACTGTGAAACCTTTTAAACTGTGTTTAAAAGAAATAAGGTCGGACCCATAAAGCAGTTGCAGCACCCGGTGTCACGTGACCTGGTCACATGGCGATCGGCAGTTTCAGAGCAACCGGCTCAATCCACCCATTAAAATCACAAAAACACCGCGATGAAACAGTCTTTTCAGAGATAGTAACGGACAACAAGCCTGAACTTGTCTGGGACAAACAGCTGAAGTGAAAGTTGACGAGAGTGGGCTCTTTCACCACTTTTTAGCGTCAACACCTACAGCGTAATCGACCAATCACAGCGAAGACAGAACTGTAGTTCTAAAACCCAAGTGTTCATGGGAAATTGTGTCTTCTAACCCTAACGCCACCCACGTGTGACGTGCCGTTCGAGCGTTGTGTTCACGGACCTGCGGTCGGTCGAACAAGAGCGTGGAACGGACTTTTCAACGTTCTAAAACAGTCATAAATATCGCAAAACACGCGGTTAAGCCAGTCTTCGACGATATCACGTGCATAGAACCCAAACAACACAGATAAACTGTCAGAAATGTGTGCAAAAATGAATCTGACAACCACAGTCTACAGAACCAACTTTTTTGAACACGACACACAATGGACCAATCACAGCGCTTTAAGCAGCCATCTTGCCTCGGTACCGCTAACGTGTTAGCTCGACCCAAAGTCCTTGACACTCTTTCACAAAATAAACGTAGAATACACCACAGAAAATACTGCTAACGAGCCCAACACATCCAGGCTAGCTCCCACGCCTTCCAGAGAAGGCAGCACGCTAACTGTGTACAACAACGGACTTTACGTCACTCGGAACCGGATCCGTCCGGTCCAAAAGCTGAGTGGGTTTCACCCGAACCTCGGCTAACAACACGTTGTAACAGATTAGGTAAAAATGGAGCAGCAAATGAGTGAAACAGACCTTCAACAGCAAACCGCAGATGTAATAAAATGAAGCAGTGGTGACACGGCGGTCACAACAATGAAAAATGCATGCAGCCTAGCGACACGTAATGAAACGTCTCACAACCACAACCATTCATTCATCCGCAGCTTCAAGCATACGTTGGAATGTGAAAGAAAAGATAATTCTAACGGGAAACGCACCAGACAATGCCACGATTAGCAATCTCTGACACCCACCAGCCAAAACTTCTATAAGTCCAAAACAGGATACAAAACAAATGCCAACAATACCGTGACAATAAGCTACACAAAACAACTTAATAATCGTTCTAGGAACTCGGACGAGCCACCAAATGTAACAATATAGGCGCTGTAAGGTATTTAAACACTTACTGGGCCACCATTATTGTAGAGATATAGGACTTACTGGTCAGTTTACTGACTTACCTATATTTTTAGATGCGCAGGTCTGAGCAGACTTTAATCTGCACAAACTTGCCACCAATTCGCGAGTTCATCCTTTTTCCGGTATTAAATTGCTTTTACTGTAATTAGGAAAAATGTAATTTCACGAGAGACTTCAACTTATGTTGGTCTACCAGAAAATAGACCTTTTATTGAAACTATCACAAAAATTACAATAAACATTTGTATCGATATTAGCTCTGATTTAATAACTACGTTGACAAGAATTCAAATTAAAACAAACAGACAGTTATTAACGTTTCTGTTGGCACATTACTTAACAGATTAATAGCTTAGGAAGAATAAGAAATAGGAGGTATGAAAGCTAAGTTAACGGAAGTTAATTATTTTGAAAAGGCAGGGTGACACTTTCCCATACAGGTCTTAGCTGGGCTTCTCACACGTTCAGAACACATCAACGCCTCGTTACCTGTTGACGATACGTCTTGGAGATAAGAGTTGAAGTTTGTGGACACTAACGGACTGTGTTGTCCAGTTCACGTCCAGATGACCTCCGCGTGTGTGTGCTGATTCAGACGAGCAAGAAGAGCCGCTTCTCCCGGCAGGAACAGAGCCAAGCGCGCTGACTTATTTTTCAAAATAAAACTTCAGAAAACAAATTCTTTCATAAAATGAGTGAGTGGGTTACAGTAAGCTTTACTGTAACTCCAGCTGAAACGTGGGTCTATTTGACACAATGACCGGAACGTCTCCAGCTTTTCCAGAGGAGGAAAACCAGTTGTGAGTTAGTTCTCTCCAAAGCACTAAAGAAAAATGCAGGAAATGACCTTTATATGGGAGGTGGGGTCTCCCCCACCTCCTTAATAACTATTGGCTGGTTTTAACAAAATAAGAGATGGGTTTTCATCTCTCTCCGAACTCCTCCCAACAAGAGGAGAGGGAAGTCTGGGCCTCCCTACTTAGGCTGCTACCCCCGCGACCCGACCCCGGATAAGCGGAAGAAAATGGATGGATGGATGGATGGGTTTTCATCTCATAGGCAGAACTGTCTCTGCCGGACAACAGGAAAACTGTTTACAGAATCGGCCAGATGGCCTGCTTGTGAGCACAGAGAATATTATGGCTAACTTCACAGACAAAACAGAGAAGGAAGTGAACAGCTAACAGTTTACCCTGAACTGTGCCTTAGAATCAGAGCCTGCTTGCTCTGCAGAAATAAAACCAGCAGAAGGGTCAAAACTCATGCAAGTAACAGATCATCATTGAAATGACAAAAATATACTGTAGATCAATTCTGAATTAACACACATTAAAGAGAAAGTTCAATCTGATTAATTAGTGTCCATTAATCCATAATAATTGTTAACCAAAATAGTGTCCACTCGTCTCTTTGAGGGCTTCAAGAAGGTGTAACACTTAGAGTTTCAGAGAGATGCAGAGAGGTGTACTTGAAGGTCAAGACAGAGGGCCTATATCACTACACCAGTGATGGTTGAGGTAACTGATGACATGTTGTGGGTGGAATGTCTTGTATGAAACATTGTCTCATGTGGTTCCTGTCCTGTCTCACAGCCTCGTAAAGAGTCCCCTCTGTTCCCGGTCCTGGTCGTCTCCAGGGTGGTGTTCATCCCTCTGCTCATGCTCTGTAACGTCCAGGATCGCCACTACCTCCCTGTCTTCTTCCACCATGACGCTGCGTTCGCCACCATCATGGCTCTGTTCTCCGTGTCCAGCGGTTACTTCGTCTGCCTCTCCATGTCCTACGCTCCACAGTGAGTAAGACACGAGACGACTGATCACCTGTCAGGTTCAGGATCTGGTTGGCTGCAGGCATAGGCGTAATTTACACGGGGGTTAGGGGGGTTTTGACCCCCCCCAATAATTTGATCCGGTCATTTCAACCCCCCCAATAAAATGACATCATTTCGTCATTATACATATCTTACATCAATAATTGATTTTCTTTATTCATTCAAATTTTTTAGTAAAATTGCTGCATGTTTTTAACAAACTCCCTGAGGACTGACCCCCTCCCCTGCAAATAATTTGGTATCACCCATCTCACCGGCTACAGGAAGTCACGTGAGTCACGGAGCTGCTCATGAAGTTGCCCAGAAGTTTCTACATGCATGTGTTCGAAAAAGGCCTCCTTTGGTCGGACTGACTCTGTCGCTGCCCGCCCCTTGCTATGGATGTAGCTGCTATTAGCTGTGAGGTTCGCTGTTTTTGTTTGCAAGATACCACTCATAAACCACACCGCGGATTTTTAAATCCAGCTGATTTCACATTTGGTTCAGCTCAGGAGCCCGTCTGCTGTAGTGAGGTAAGAAATATATTTTTTAAGCGTTTATTTAACTAAATTTAAAGAAACAAAGCTCCGGTTTGACCCGCCTGGCGCCTGCATAAAATTCAGCGAACTTTTTTTTTTTAAATCCAGCTGATTTGAACATTTCGTCAAACTCAGGAGTACGTCTACTATCACCCATAAGTCAGCGAAGAAATACTGTATATTTTTAAGCGTTTATTTAGCTAAATTTAAAGAAAGAAAGCGTCCGGTTTGACCCGCCTGGCGCCTGCATAAAAATCAGCGAACTTTTTTTTTTAAATCCAGCCGATTTGAACATTTCGTTAAACTCAAGAACACGTCTTCTATAAAGTCAGCTTAGTAATATATTTTTTCTCGCAAAGAAATAATTGTTTTTACCGTGTTTCTTTGTGAAGTTCTTCGTACTAGCTGGGTCCTGTCGCCGCCATCTTGATCAGGACAAAGCTGACGCGTCGCGTGGAGATGACGCGTATACAGCAAGAGAAATTGAATATGATGTCCCATTAAGTAAAGCAGAAATAAAAATAATTGTTAAAGATAAAATAAATGATATGTGGCAGGAGAGGTGGGATTTAGAGGAAAGAGGAAGACATTTACATAACATACAGAAGGAGGTACTCCTAAGTGACGATAGTAGTTTAATGACTAGGAGAGAGGAAGTATGGATTAAGTTGAGGATTGGGCACACTACATTAAATAGTGGTCTAAAGATAATAGGAAAACATCCATCAGGTGACTGCTCTAATTGTGGGGTACTGGAAGGAGTGGAACATGTGTTGATTTATTGTAAGAAATATAATAAAGAGAGGAAGGCACTGGAAAGGGTAATGGGGAGTTCGGTGACAATGGTTACTTTATTGAAGAAAAATCAGTCACAGGTTATAACTAAAGCATTTGTTAAATATTTGAAAGTTACAAAATTAGCTGAAAGGATTTAATTTTATTTTAATTAATTAATTTATTTATTTATTTATTTATTTTTTGTTGAAAGTAGACTCTTGAATTACATCTCCGTCCGGTTGATGGCGGTAATACACTGAGTTTGTAAACTGCCAGTAAACACCATCGAAGAAGAAGAAGAAGAAGAAGAGATGACGCGTATTAAACACCGAAGCGTATAGTGTACAATTTTTTCGTGTTTATTGTTAATCACAACCCCCCCAATGTTAGACCTAAAGTTACGCCCCTGGCTGCAGGTGAATCTGTCAAACCTGTTTTTGTTGGATCACATCCAACAGTTTCTTTAGAACACTACATACTGCAGTGTTTCCCATAGCATGATCCAAGGAGGGCGCCCCACCCTGCCTACAAAATCCTCACCCCACCCACGACCAAGGGGAGTGGAGATTTTAGCAACAGGATCAGCAGTTCAGACCTAGAATGAGTACCATAACCCTCCACTGTGCACCCCCAAACACCTGATGGCTGCCCGTCAAGATAATCTAGAGTAGGGGTTGTCAAACTGTTTGGGTTCAGGGACCCCTCATAACCCTCATGTTTATTAGATAATTGTCTTCAATTTGTCTCTTTAACGCACTCGGTAAATAAAGTTCCTCAGGTAAAAGTCTATGCTAGGTTATCTGAATGTTAGCTTGCTAACTTGAGAGGCAGGTAGTTAATGACAAGCAGGTTGGAGGATTTTTTAATTTTACAGATCAATTAAAATAAACTTACCATGCACCGTTCAGCAATTAAAAATTAAATCTTTATTGAAATAATACAAAACGGTACAATAAAATGCAGTATACAGTAATGAAATAACAGCCGGCAGAGCGTTACAAACACTGAGACAATATTTTACAATAACAAATTACATGAATATATTAAAGAGACCACATAGGGTGCAAGTTTTAATGGCCTTTGTGCTGGTGGAATATTTAATATTTTGATGTATTTTACCTCATTTAAAAAAATGGAGATAAGGTTTTTGATTAGTGTAACAAGATTTATGAATATGCCATTTGGCGAAGTATATAATAAGATTAATAATACAGAACTGTTTTTCTTTAGCTGTTGGGTAGTCAGTGAAGCCAAACAAAACATGTTCAAAGCAAAGTGAGAGGTCTGGTTCTATAAAAGTAGAAATCAAAATACAAATACTTTTCCAGTTAAGGTTATTAATAAAGGTGTTCCAGTAAGGTACTACATATGGAGTTGACACAGCATCTTTCTGAAATAGCGAGCGAGGAGAAGCAGATTTGACCAATTTCAAGTTTGGTTGGATCAAATGGTAAGTGTTGGATTCTGTCCTGCTCTACTTCTATGTAAAATAATTACTCCAGCAGGGATTGCTTTTATTACAATATTAAATTTGTTAATAGGGATCATAATGTTATATTTAATGACAAATTCTTGATATGACACTGTTCAGCAAAATACACAGTAGGGGTGGGGTGTAAGTCAGCAGCTTTACCACCATACGACATTATATTGATTTGTTTGTATGACAATATGATGTTTCTCAATATCACAAAGTCTGTCACGATACAATTTTAATTCGATTCGATTCACAAGTCTGCGATCGATATATTGTGATATCAAATGCCCATCTCATTTACATATAAATACATTTACAAAAAACAATTCAAATACGATTTAGTCGTTTTATTTTTGGTGTTACAGGCAGCAGGCATTTAAAAAAATTTTTTTTTTCGTAATTAATGAAAAAATAAAAATGAATGACCTGTTCAATATAGTCTCACATTTCTCAGAAACAAAAATAGATATTGAGCTTACATAACATGGCTATCAATACCGGGTTTCTTCTTCAGGTGAACGGACACATTTGTTGTTTCCCGAGTATTTGAACTCACACTGGCACCTGTTGCAGACGACACGAGTTCTGTCTGTTGAGACGTTCTTCTGTTGGAATCAAACATTTCCACAGTGTTGATTTAAATCCGGCAGGAGAGTGAAGTTCATTATCTGTGTTTTCTCCCTCGTCTGCCATGTTGCTGAGGCGGCCGTGAACGGAAATAGTGCCACAGACGTGTATTGGGAATTTAAAAATAAAAGCATATTTTAAAGAATCAATATATGAATCAATATTTTAGTTTTGCCACAATATAATTGAATCATTAATCAGTTAATCGAAATATCAATTTAAATTGATGTATTGTTTCACCCCTCCTACACAGTATTGCTCTCTGCTTTAGCTGTACTGAATGTACTGAAAGTGAAACTTAAGTGAACGGCCATGACTTGAAAGTTGTCTTCATGCGCCCTCTGCTGGATACATTATACAATTACAGCTGGTTCCCAGTATTTTAGGAGTGAAAATTAGAAGTGTTTAAATCGGCCTAAAATATCAGCCCTACCAATATATTGGTTGTGCTCTAATCAAAACATCCCACATGTCCTAGTCCAAATGTTCGACCATAGGTATAGAAAGCAACTGAAATGGGTTTTTTGGTATCTAAAGCTGCTAAATGAAGGATAAAATGAATCAACTAGTTTTTACTAAATCTAACTTTTCTGGGGAAGAGTTTTCATTTTGGCTGTAAGGGCAGATAAGAATAACTTTATTCGTCCCACATGGGGCAAACTTTCCAAAGATCAACAATCAAAACTTTGTTTTCCACTTCGCAAAGTAAACGAGCTGTAGCTGACCTCATATTTGAAAGGTTTGTCTAAATTCAAAAACGTTCAATACAAAAAAAAATTATCTAAATTTATGAAAATAAATTTAAAATTAAATAATTAAATTTAAAATGTATGTCTAAATGTGTTACGTTGAGTAAATGACCCTGAGTTACTTTAAATTTTTTCCTCTGGTTACTTTACAACAGAAGTTTCCAAACTGAAGCTCCTCCCCCAGTTACTGTCTGTCTAAAGGATATTGTGCATTTTTATAAAAATGTTCTCGTTTTTGTCGTTCATCTTTGCAACTCCTCTCGTTTGTCCTCAGGATGGTGGATCCTAAAGACGCAGAGACGGCAGGAGCCCTGATGACCTTCTTCTTGTCCCTGGGTCTGTCCATCGGGGCCGCTCTGTCCTTCCCCCTCCGAAGTCTCATCTGAGCACCGCTTCACCATCAGCCTCATATTTATTTCTGTTCATGCGTCGACGAGGATCCAAGTCCCAGTTTAAAACCCAGGAAGCTGTTACTGCGATTGATTTCCTGCTGCTGACCTGATTGTTCTGAGTGACGTTGGACTTTAAAAAGTTTGTCTTGAGGCTTTAAGGCTGTTTAGATTTGCACAGCTCTGAGTTGATGACTTGAGAGGGAACTTATTTTGGGGGCTTTCTGCAGAAAACAAATATTTATATTCAGCTCGACTTTTGGGATGAAATTAATGTTTATTTTTTTTTAAGGTTGGAAATATTCTATTGACTCTGCTGTTTTTCTAAGTTTTCTTGTGAGCATTATGTAAAATTTTCTTATGAATTGCACACGTTAGACGAGGAGCAAAGAAGATGTGTTTAGTTGTAAACTTGGTGTTTCTGACCTGCTGCAGGAACAGTCAGGTTCATGTTCAGCAAGGAGAGTCCAGACCACCACACACAGACGTACATGACAAAAGTAGAAACAATGCAAACACAACAATGCTAATCATGTACTTGAATTGAAATATTTTTCATAGGTTGGACTTTATGCACTGCTCCACAGAGCAGAAACAAAGCAGCACTGCCACCTGGTGCTCAGAACACACAGCAAGATATGGGACCGGATACACATACCTGCAGTACAGGTAGTCCCCGATTTACGAGCGAGATCCGTCACAGCGAGGCGCTCGTAAACCGGAAATCTCGTAATTTGGAACGGCCGCCATTTCGCTCGTAAATCCGGAAATCCGCTCGTAAATTGGAACGGTTTTCGCTAGCGCACCTAAAAACACTCTATTTTCATCTAAAAACTACTTTTGAGTGCATAAAAATGATCGGAAACGTGTGTTTATATGCTTAACTTGCTAACTGAAGTGAAAAAACACATGAAAACTCAGTATTTTTTTCGTTTTTTCCAAAAATGTGCAGCTCGTAAGTCTGGAACCTCGCAGATCAGAGCGCTCGTAAATCGGGGACTACCTGTACTTCAGATTATTGCATTTCTGCTATTGATGTCAAAGAGTTGTCATGGCAACCCGGACCACTGTCCACTCAGTTTCATCGTGTTGATATTTGTCTGATTCTGGCCCAAGAAAAAAAAAAAAGTTAATCTACTTATTTCATTCAGGGACAAATGACTGCATTTTGGGCCATTTTTACTTCAAAGTACAAATTATAACAAAAGTAGTGTGGTTGAGGTTTTATCCTTGTGCTTTATAAATACGTAAAATAGTCTGGAGAGAGGAAAAAAAAAGTTTTTAACATGTTTATGCTCCTATTTTTTTTTTACATAGTTTTTAATTTGAAATAAATGTATGTTTAAACTCATTTCAGGAAGTGACCAGCAGCTGCTCAAGCTGGGATCAGGTTTCATTTTGCTTTTAGACCATCTGTTTATAAAACAAAAGTTTTCTGTGCTCTTACTTCAGGACTGTGTAGGAGCTCTGAATGTGTTAATTTAAAAATGTGAATGTTTTAAAATATCTCTGCTTCTATCACGTTCAGCTTCAAACCCACTGACGGTCTAGGTTCGACCAGGACTGTTCGTTTGTCAGACGAAGCGAGATGTGACCACACCGAGCATCATTCCTGTGGTGTGTGCAGGTTTTTAATTTATTTCATAAATCGACATCTGAACTTTCTGCTCCATGAAAGGGAACTCAAAGCTGAATGTTTGTTTGGAGTGTTAATAAATGGATTTAAACCAGCTCAGTCTGATGAAGTTCTTCTAAATCATTATTTTTATTTACAAGGCAGAACTTCAGGTTTACAGCTGCTGAGGCCTTCGTTCTCGAACATCGATGATCTGTTGGAGCCTGCAGAAAATGATGTGGATTAGTGGCTTAAATTAATCAGATTTAACGGAGATTGTAAAATATAACCGGACAGTTTGAATAATTAGTTGAGCTGTTCCGTTTCAGGTTTAATCAGATTTCTAAACAATTTACACACTAAATTTCTGACTTTTAAGCAAGGCCACTGTAGTTTTCATTACATAAGATTAGGACCATGATGCCAAAAATAAATCTTGAAATTGATTTTAAGATAAATTCTGAAAACACCTACATGTAATACCTCGCTCCACCACGAGGTGGCGGTAGAGACCACGTTAACATCAGGACAAACTGTTCTCAGGTCTGCAGCTTTATATCCGTGGCACTAAATCTCAGTTATTAACCATTTCAGCACAAACGTATGATTAGATAATATAACAAGATGGTGGGGGTTAAAGGCCTTGCTCAAGGGCCCAGAGTGGGGCGAATGAGGGAGGCAGGTGTGGGTGTGTCACTTTCCCACCAACATTTTGGTGTTTGTACCAGCAACCTTCCGATCACAGGCCCACCTTCTCCAACCTCTGCACCACCACTCCCTCCCACAGCGATATGAAATTAAATGTAAAGAACTCGTAAAACCTGTTCAGTTGTTGCGATGTTTAAAAACAAGTGAATCGTTGAAAAGTCACCTGTCCACATGTGGCTGACATGATTTTTGTACTTTGCATAAATTGTTACAACATATATCATTCAACTATGTTTGTTGTTGCAAACAAAATGATAATTTAATGAAAATTCATTCAAAAAGTGAGTTTAAAATTCGCGCTGCGTTTCTTCACGGGACATCCGGGTACTTCCGCTTGCTAGTTTTGTGACGTCATAGCAGGAATG
>JBBPBX010021759.1:0-32670 GCA_038048925.1 Garcialebias charrua | reverse complement strand
CCAAAGATGTCCTTTTATTACTAAAGGTATGGCCTTTTATTCGACTTAAGTACAGTAACTTTATTAGTGTATCAAATAAATACTTGCTTGGGAAGATCATACTGACCAGGGTAAAAAGCTATAGTCAAATCAGCCATTAGCTCTATGGAGTCTTTTTTTTTTTTTACTTTATTGAACTATTGAACATGCAGAACAAAGGAATACAAACAGAACAACAAATGACAATCTCAAATTACAATGATACATATAAACATGTACAAATATCTACTATCATACCTCCTAAGGTCAACATATTCTTAACGGAATTGTCATATTAACCATCATAAATTTAAATGTAGGTAATAGTATTAACAGAGAGTTTACAAATACAGGTAGTCCTCGGGTTACGACGGTCTCGAGTTACGACGTTTCGTGGTTACGTCAAGCAGCTCATAAAAAAATATATACAGTATATACAGTATATACTGTATACTGTATATACAGGTATATATATATTGAAAATTTTACTTTGAAAAGCCAGTTCCGTTTGTACTTCCTGTTTGACGGTAGAAGAAGCAGTAGCTTGACACAGCAGAAAAACACAGAGAGAGACCCGCTCTGGACCGAGTTTCACGGCACAAACAGTGGAGGTGGAGACTTTACTGGACAGAGGTTGACGGCGGTTTTACAACAGAATACGGCAGATTGACCGAGCTGACGGCGGTTTTACGTCGTAAACAAAAGGTGCACGGAGGTGGACGGGTGTACGGTGTTACCAGACGGCAGAAACAGCGAGCTGGACCGGAGGTGCAACGAGCTAACATGCTAACAAACCTTGCTGTAAACGCTGTGGACCGTGTGAAGCAACAGGAAGCTGCAGAGCTTGGAGGTGCAACGAGCTAACACGCTAACCACATGCGATGTGAATGACAATTAAAAAAAACTTGACCTTATATAAGTACACACCCACACCTAAAAATAGGCAGGTACCGTATTCGTCGGCGTATAAGTCGCACCTTTTTGCCTACATTTCCAAGCCTTGCGACCTATAGGCCGGTGCGACATATACGTCGATTTTTCCAATATTTTGGTCATAATTTGACTTTGGTCAAAAACTCCAAAAATGGTGCAGTACCAGTTTCGGCCGCTATGGGCGCTAAGAAACCCTTTACAGTACCTACACTGTTGACATCTGCCTGGTCCAAGATGAAGATGAAGATGAAGACTTCAATGGTTTTGAATAAATAAATAAAAACCGTAAAATAAATACAGTATCTGTTTCTGTCATCATTTTAAACTGAGACACGTTTTTTACTGTAATGTCAGCTAATAAAAATATATTTTTATGTGTTTATCTTTAAAGATAAATGATGAAAGACACAAAATATACAAAAATTATGTTCATTTATTAATGAAAAGTTCAACTAAGACACATCAAACAAAATACTGTAGTTTTTATGTGATAATCTTGTCAAAAGTCCTTCCAAACAATTTGGCAGCCAGTCCATTTTGGGCAAAACACCAGTTCACGTGAGGTGCGACCTATAGGCCGGTGCGACCTATACATGTACGTTGATTTTTCCATTTAATTAGGCATAATTAGGCTGGTGCGTCTTATACTCCGGTGCGACTTATAGGCCGACGAATACGGTACATAAAAAATCCTGTATTCCTTGAAGGAATGCATATTGCCAACTGCCTCGCATGCCAAAGTTGTAAATAAAAATCTCACAGGATCTGCTGGTGTTCAGAGTATGTGTTATGGATGACTATCAGCTACTACCACTCCAAATTTAAGCTCAGTATCCATAAACTAACTAGCTATTTTTGGCATGTTTTCTAAACTAGATTAGCTGCGGTAACTATCTGAAATTGGGTTGAATCCAGTGTTTTTGCTAAAGTTTTAAACGAAGTTGTCAGATGACCTGTTAGTACTAAGAGTGCGTGTTGTGGATGACTATCAGCTACTACTCCACCAAATACGTAAATGAGTTTATTGCTATTTTTGTGCCATTCTGTGGATGCAATCTTGAATCTTTGATTCCAAAAGTTACTTACTGTAGTTGTTTATGTACATCCATTGATTACTTTTTGATTTACTTTAAAGACAAAGTTGTTATAATCTTAAGGGGACAGAGATGTTTGTAAAACCACAATTCAGAACTAGTTTGACGGGACGTTCTACCTCAATCCAGGGAATTAGATTATGGAATGGTTTGGAGAATGAAGTTAAAAATGCCAAGTCAATGTTTACATTTAAGAAAATGATCAAAACGAATTTGTAAAAAAAAAAAAATGAAATAGCGTAATGTGTATTGTATTAGTTAGAAAATTAGAAAGAGTTATTCATTTTGTTCTGTTACTGGAAGATTATTATTGTTTAAACTGATTGTTTGAAAAAAGGGGCAGATATAATAAGATTTTTTCTTCTTTCTGCTACCTTTCATTTTTTATATATATTTTGTACGTTATCATTTATGGGATTGTCTTGTATTGTGTTTTTTTGTAAAAAATAAAATAAAATAATAACAAATTTAATAAACATAAACTTTCTGAAAAGAAGAAGAAGAACCTGTCCAGCAGTTCATGAGATAATTTGCTGACAGACACACAAACACAAAGGCAGCTTCATGTTTACCCTCCAGTAAACAGGCCTGTGAGGAGTTCACTTACTGACACATCTTTGCTTTCTGGCAACGTTCAGGTAAATGCAGCTCATGCACGGCTTACAGCTCCTCCTGGATCATTTTTACCTTTATATCAATAACACTAAATAATTTAAAGCTATCATGATGCTGATGTACCAGGATGGGAGAAAATCCTGTTTGCCTCTGATTTAGTCTGGGTGCTGCTTCACACTGTTTGATTTAGGCTTTCTCCCTTGATGTTGCAGAGTGAATGGTTTTGCCTTCAGTCACTGAGCGAGCGCTGGAGTAATAACAGCTGCTCAGACCTGATTAGAGCCATCGTCCTTCCAGAGCCAAGCCCACACATCTCTGTCCTACTTTCTCTTCCTCCTTCTCGAGTCCCCCTCCTCTCAGCTCCCCACCACCTCCTCACGTCACGCTTCAACCAATCATTAAGGATGAAAATCAAAATCCATGTCTTCCTTCTAAATTATGTCCCTCTGCATTTTTGACTCTTGGTAACATTGGAAAATCTTTCTCTTTTTTTTTTTAGCCTGTAAATGAAAGAAATCCACTTAAATATTTATCTTGACAATGCAGTCTTTTTGCATTTTTCAGAATTTGCACGTTGGCACATTGCAAGGATTCTTATTCTTCTCTTGAATGGATAGTTCTGATTTTTTTGAAGTGGGATTCTGAGTAAATGTTATGAACAATAACTATCTTACCTGTTGTAGATAACTTTTGGAACAATCTCTGTTTGAAGAAAACAAGTTGAATTTTGACCAGGTTGATGAAATAATGGTTACTCAGGGATCAAAGTGGATTGCTATCATCTTATAACAACTCCAGTCTCAGACATTTTATAACATTACATAATTTATCCAGCAGAAATATAATAAATCTATGCAGGAAAATGCACCAGACATATTAAAGTTAGCTGCTACCACCACCATGCATACTTCCAAATAACCATAAAGACTGTTGTCAGCAAAATGCTACTGTTGGTTTTACCACCAAGCCACCCTAAAGTAATGAGAGGGACTTGTGAGCAGTTTGATTTTTCCAAACATTTTTCTCTTTTAAGACATTTTTACCTGACCTCTTTGACAATACTTCAATGAATACTTGTTATTTTCATTGCTAACAAAAGATTTGAAAAAACAAAAACAAAAAAACAATGCATTTTGAGGAGCACATGTCCAAAAGGCTACACAGTGTCTATAGAGTATGCACCTCCCTGGATGCTGAATCCATTTATTGCTGTTATCAATCAGTCATGGTCAATATAAATTTGCCTTAATGTAGAGTTGCATTCGGGCCTAAAGAAAAATCCAACCCTGCCTGGACCAAACCTGTATCATTTTGTCCAAGCCAGACCCGAAACCGACCAATTAACTGTAATTACAGGCTTGAACCTGAAAAAAAGAAGCTTTTACTGTTTTTGTAAGCAAATCAGTTAGACATGATTTAAAAATGCATTTCAAAGAAAGGAAGACATAAGATTTCTTGTTTATTAACTAGAGTCAACACATTATTATATTGATTATAGTTATTAAAGCCCCCCGTATAGCTCTGCATACGGCCGTACGCAGCTGTACGCAAGTACTACGCAGAGGTACAAGTGTATCCCCACAGGGCATGTACGCACAAAGCTCAAATTTTACTACCGTTTACGCAAACGCGTTGTCGCACAATAAACTGCCCGGCGCCGGACTGTTTTGTATGTGACACAAATGTATTAAATTCCCCTTCTTCATCCCTGATCTGGCCTTTTCTTTTGTTTTTTTTGCCAAAAGTCAAGTGATCGCTTCCTCCTCCGTTGACTCATGACTGAAATGACGAGAAATTAACGAATTTGTTATGAGCGAATTAAACTCGGGTCCAGCGTGGCTGCAGGAGGTTCTGGAGATTTCATGGTGTGCTGGTCTGATGTGTGGGCTGCAGGACCAGCGCTCCCTGGTTAGTCAGCGTACGGTCAACTGCCCCACGCATAACTGGTGATCCAAATTGGCTCGTCAGCCGTTCGCATCCATGGACGCTATCAAAAGCCCGACATCGAGACCAGATTAGAAATTACAGCTCTACCTTAACAACAAAAAAACGATTCAAAAATCATTCTTTAATGACTAAATTAAATGAATTTTCTACATAGTACGGTAATGTAAATTAATAAAACTATGAAAAGTTAAAAAAAGGATTTCACAGATATTCACCCCCTTTAAACTGAACTTCCTCATCAACTTAGAGGAAAGATTTTTAAAAACTACAAGTCAGCAGATTGATACAAAAGAATGGTACACAGAAGGCCCTAAACATCCCAAGAGTTCTGTTATCATCAAGAAATGGGAAGTATGGAGCATGTGTAAATCTACCAAGACAACAGTTGAAGAAAACTTTTTTTTTTACTTTGACAAATACGCCTCAGTTTTAATAAATTAATATAAAACTTGCTTGTGCTGCAAGTCTCTGTCCATATTATTTAGGAAGTATATGATGCATGTACAACTTTTTACTATGTGAGAATTACTGTATATCGGGTACATTCTTCCCTAGAAAACTGTATTATTAACATCCGTTCGCTTGACTAAGCTTTACTCCACCCAATGCATTAATATGAAAAAATAAGTAAAAGGTCCAGTGGTTTGATAAAGGGTTGTGGAGGTGTGCATGAATGTGAGAGGATTGACCAATGATTTGAGTGAAAGGACCCTAGGCCAGCAGAAACATGGTGTTTCACAGGTTATAGGAATCACAGAGATGAATGTATCACTTTTTAGGTGCCTGTTCTACTTTAGGTGGGATCAAAAATGACCAGTTCCTGACGTAATGTTCTGACAAACGGAGAGACGTGCAGGCACCACAGACGTGGTTCACTCCTGACGGAAGAGTGACAAGTATTATAGGCTTTCTATCAGGAGGGAAACTCAAATAAAGGTTGAATGAATGAACTCTGACCAGACAGTTCTGATGATCATTTTAAAGTTTCTGCAATGGTTTGGTGGTGAGGAGGTTAGGGAGAAATCAAGGGTGAATGCAACAAGTAGCTTATATACACTGTGAGCATTGATTGGTGCGTGAGAACAGGTGGGTTAATGAGCAGATGAACAGCAGGTGTGTGTGGCAACATGGGAAACGTGAGTAACATCCATCCATTATATTTACCCGCTTCTTCCTGTTTTGGATCACAGGGGTCACTAGTGTCCATATCACTGTGCAAAAGGCAGGGGACACCCTGGACAGGTCTCCAGTCCATCACAGGGCCACATAGACACAAATGAGACAAATCATTCACTTTCACACCTAGGGACAATTTAGAGTTAACAATCAGCCTAACATGCATGTTTTTGGTCAGTGGGAAGAAACGAGTATCCAGAGAAAACTCACGCATGCACGGAGAGAACATGCAAACTCCACCCAGAAAGCCCCCCGGCGGCCAGGATTCGATCCGGTGACTTGCTCACTGAGAGGTGGCAGCTCCACCAACTGTGACACCATGCAGCCCAACTTAGGTAACAATGATTGGGAATTTTAAAATAAATAAAACCTAAATAAACATAGTAGGAAAAAAACACTGAAGAACAAAGTACCACAGAAAACCAAGTGCACAAAATTATCAGACAACAGAAACGTCACAGTCTTGACTGTTTCTGGATGTTGATGTTTTTGTGTTCAGGCCAGGAATCCCTAATGTTTGAGCGTGACAACATTATGACAGTAGAAAAATGATGGAGACAGTTTCCCACCAGCTCACTTAGACATCAGTGTTCTTATTTAATTGTTTAAGTTGTTGTTCATGATGTTGAAAATGCCCAAGCTACTAGCCATTCATCGATATTGACCTTAATTAGAAAACAAAAAACAGTTAAATGGTGTAAAAGTCTTTTTTTTCCTATAACTAAATGTCATTGATATTACCTGTAACTCTTATGAGTTTTTGTACACATAAACTAATAGCCAAATGTTTAAATCCTTTAAATCCAAGCTAATTACAGTAAAAGGAACAATCATCAGTTGGATTCAGAAGCTCACATTTATTGGCTTACAAATCATGTTGTTGGATTCAGACTCTTTTTTTGTGCTTGGTGTTTGTAATCAATTGATTTATGGTTTCTGGGGCCTCATGTATCAACCGTGCGTGCGCACAAAAACATTGCGCACGTCACTTTCCACGCAAAACCCCGTATGTAACAAAAATGAAATGAACGTGAATATCTGCGCATCCAAGTACATTTCCACGCCAGCTCCCCTGCTGGCGTACGCACGTTTCTGTGGTTATTGTTCCTTTGGCGACACTTACAGGTGCTTTCGAGAAACTGAAGCCCCACAATCTGTGGTTGACTTTAAGAGCGGCTTGAAGACCTTTCTTTTCAACCGAGCATACTATACTCCTCATGATTCTACTTTTGATCATAGCTGACACTGTTGTTGATTTTAATTGTTTTATTATTTGTTTTATTGACATTTAATTCTGTTGCACCTTGTAGCACTTTGAGATTTCCATTAATGAAAAGTGCGTTATAAATTGAATTCATTATTATTATTATTATTATTAACTGTTCATGATGTGAAAATGATTAATATTCCCACCAAACACACGATTAACAAGTATTACATCCACATGACGCAGTGAAATAAAGGACGCGCAAAGTTGTGCAAAGAATAAATTTAACAGGAACGGATTCATTCAGCCTTACTGGAGAATATAATAAATAGTGTAACACGCAGAGCATTTATTAATAAACAGATATAATTTTCTGATCTAGGATATGGCTTATCAGCCGTTTTCAGAAATAATCATTTTTCAGTTTGGCACTGCTGCGCTCTGGAGCAACACATGCAGGAGCCGTGCATCACGCGTGCAGAAGCAGCGATCAAACTGTTCCACAGGAGCTTTCCTGAGGGAGCTGGCAGGCCGATCAGGGCAGTCCAGTCCACACAAAGCCTGATCATATTTAATGGAATGTCTCATCCATATGATTCCAAAGGCTGAGTGGTCGCGCTTTGGAGCGCGCGCGCACCCACGCCGGTGTTACACGGCAGCTGGAGGTGATTCATGATCTGCGTTTATTGTAGATTTCTCCAAAATGACACGTGGAAGTACACCATATATAACTTGTAGGAGAGTAAAGGCTTCACAGACAAACAGATTGCGCACAATGTGGCGCGCGCAGCGTTTGGAGACTCCAACATCAGTCATGTCATGAAAACTCTCCACTGAGACGCACAGACCCGTTTCTTCATATCATCTATTAAATAAACAAAGATCTATGTTCTACCAAACATCTAAGTTCCTCTGTGTTTACAGTAATTATGGTAATAAACCCGTGCGCAAAGTTAATATTTTCACTCAGAATGAATGGATGAGCTGGCGCACCAAAGCAGGGTGCGCGCACACACAAATCCGACACACAATCACTCGTTCTTTGTGTGATGAACACATTTTATTACTATTCTTACTTAGGATTATTTTCCTCACTCATATTATATTAAATTCATTATTTTCCTGAATCTAGAAATAATTTCTGATCGCGCAGGGATCAAACAAACATGTCCTTCACACATGCAGGAAGTAATTTGCATCTGTTTAACATATGTAAATGAAGGCGTGTCAGGGGAGGTGTCTCACGTGCGCTCAGTTCCACGTTGGTTGTGATGTACAAAAGGAATGTGCGTGGATTCCGGTGTACGCACAGTTTGATACATCTGGATTTTTTTGTGCGTACACACTTTTCTGGATTTGACCGTACGTCACTTTTCAGTAGGAAATCCACGCAAGTCTTTGTACATGAGGCCCCTGGTCACTATTTACTGGGTCATCTTTTTTTATTGACTATGTTATTATTATTTTTTTCCAAATTGATGATGACACAAACTGACGCAGCCTCGCTGGCTAAAATTACCCGAGGGTCGTTGTTATTTGAGAAGCTCTAGGTTAAATGGGATAGGTTTTAAAAAAAATTTATGAAATAAAATCATATATTTCCATTTTGAACAGTCCACAGTGATTTTAGGAACATGCAGTCTCAGCACACAAACTTGTGTGATTTGATACAATTTAGCAATACTGTACTTACATTTGGCCTTGACTTGTGTGGCTAACATTCATTCAACCCTTATTTATACAGGTGAATCCCATTGAGCCTCAGGGACCCATTTAAAAGAGAGACCTGAATTTTAACGAAGCGTGATGACAACAGTGGACAACAACTACAACAATAGACAATCATAAAGAATGTGTATACATTAAAATAAAATGATAATTTAAATGATAATTTAAAGGAAAAGTAGCAACAACAACAGCAACAAAAAACAGCTAGGCTGTAAGGCGGTGTAGAAAACTAAAAACAGGAACATGTCTGTATTGGTTTTTGCCAGGAACTTAACAGATGTTTGAAGCCACTTAGAGAGGTCAAGGTCAACAGCTTCAGATCTTTTTGCAAGATATTCCAGGAAACAGGAGCAGAGTAGGAGAAGACCCTTTTACCTAGTTCAGTTCTCAATGAGGGGACACTGCAGGTAATCATGTCCTGAGAGTGCACGCTGTAGCTGCACTCACACAGAGACATGTAGGAGATGTATGAAGGCAGCAGACCAAGAAGTGATTTAAAGATGAAAATGTACCAGTGGAAGAGTCTGTGTGAAGTTAATGTCTATTTAACCAGTGAATACAGGGTGCAGTGGTGGGTACAATAGTTACAGCCAGTTCTGAATCTTAGCGCACCATGATAGACTGTGTCCAACATCTGCAGAGTGCTTGTTGAGTATTCATGTAACTAATGTCACCATAGTCAATGGAGGGAAGGAAAGTCACAGTTACAAGGTGTTTCCTAGCGTTCAGAGTTAGACAGGATCTCTTATTGAAAAAGAAACCCAGTTTAACTTTCAGTTTCTTTACTAGGTTTTCCACGTGAAGCTTAAAAGAGAGATGCGAGGCGACCAAGATACCTAAATATGTGTAGGAATCAGCAAACTCAATAGGGACACCATTTGAGGATACAATCTGAGGAAGAACTGCTGGGACCGACTTCCTGTTAGAAAACAACATCCCTTAGGTTTTGTTGGCATTTAGGACAAGTTTGAGATGGAACAAATCTGACTGGATGATGTTTAAAGCAGACTGTAAAAGCTGCAAAGCCTTAGCAACTGTTTTAGCTCGACAATAAACAACTGTGTCATCAGTATAGAAATTTAAGGATGCATAATAATAATAATAATAATAATAATAATAATGAATTCAATTTATAACGCACTTTTCATTAATGAAAATCTCAAAGTGCATCAGGGATGATCTGACCTACATTACCTATGTAGATTGAAAAGAGGGTGGGTCCTAAGGCTGAGCCTTGTGGTACACCATTTTTGACTGTTAAATAACTGGAGGACATGCCATTTCCATATGTACCATAACAGTGTACCATAAATCACAATTTGATCTGTACCTCGGTGTGTGGGTCATGGTTCAATTGGTTTTGGAACAACAACAAAATTAAAATATATTTTTTATCAGTCTTAAAAATTCTCAGAAGCTGACAAACAAACAAAAAAACATCATTTTTAGGGGAAAGGCTTTAAAGTAGGTAGCAGCGTACAAATGCACCTTAAAATTATACTAAAAACTGAAAGTTATATGTATGTCGTCTTTTTTATCCAATCAAAATTGTACACAGTAACGTGCAGGCCAAAATTGTCTAATAAACTCCAGAATGGTCTCTTTTTTTGGGTTAAGAAAATAATAAATTGTCTTATCAATCTGCTTCCATAAACCATGAGCAGGAAACTTCCACACAGCTGATTGGAAACAAACAGTGTCCAAAATGTCTTGTGACAGTTCAGTACAGTTAGTGGCTAATGGTCATCGTCTTGTTATGTTTATATTATTTGAATATTTTAAGTGAAAAATCCCAAAAGACTGCATGATAAGGTAATGTATGATTTAACACAAAGTGAGATGCATGAAAGTTCATGACAAAACTAAAAAGAAGGAAAAAAGATAAAAGCAGGGTAGGAGGCAGGAACGTTTCCTTTTCTTTATCCGCCAGGCTATAGGAGTAGATATTTAGCCTAAGGCTGGGTATGCTTCAGGGTTTTATGAATGAAATGCATTCTTTGGCATGGCGCCCATACATTACGCTGCAGTGTTTTCTCCTGTCTTATTTCCTGTCACTCCTCTGCTGGTCTTTCTCCTTCCTATTCATCAGGAGACTTCCCAGACTACAACATGTTGGACTCCAGTTACCATCACTTACCATTTCCCAGGAGTTGTTAGGTCTTTCATTGACTTTCTCAGACTTAAACCCATTTTTTTTATTTTATTATTTTCATTTCAGCCATTGTTAAGTAAAGTGTTGCTTTGAATCTTATTGTAAAGTTGATCCATCTCAATAAGAAATATATATATATACCGTATGTGTGTGTGTGGTTGATCTTCATGCTTCTTGACAATGACTCATCCAATCTTTTTCAAACAGGGACGGTGTACTGTCGGGCAAATAAAGAAATGTGCTGCATTGCTCTTCCTATTTTGACATGGTTAGGCTCTCGTGTTTTGGCCAGAGGTTGTTTGCTATGACATTTCTTCAATTGATGGTTGTCTCTTTATGAGGCATGTTTGGAGTAAAATCTCTCTGTATGACTTTGAAATATAGGAAAACATTGCAAAGAATTGTTCACTGGTACAACAAGAGCTGGTCCCATGCAACTAAAATAATGCAAGTTGCAAGTTTTCACGTGGTTGTTTCACAGATTATATTGTAGGCAAATAACATGCAAAAACTTGGTCTATCATTTTTTTAAAAACTGATGACACTGAGTTTCTTAATTACAGCAAAAATTAAGGTTTATTAAGAAGGTGCAGAATTGAGATCAGCTGAACAGCATCAGAATCCAAAAAGAAGAACCCCCTTAACAGATATTCACAACACTTTTATACTCTGGTGAAGCTTCTCAGTCATCCAGGACATGGTAAATTCAAAAATGTTCAAGACAAAAACAACTGGATTTTATTTGTAACAGAAGAGGTTTCACTTCTCATCCGAGGAGCTTTCTCAATTCAAAGAGCAGAGCGTGTGGGGTTCAGGCTATAAAGCTGAGATAAAATACATACGCAGATTGATCCATCACATCTCACAGTAGGGGTTTGTTAAGGTCTTTCTTAATCTAATTCCCAGATGAGGCCCCTCTGGTCCCATTTGATTGATGTGAAACTGGCTGGGTATCAGTCCTAAAGCTGAATTGTAAGTTTTTGAAAATTGAAATCTGAAGCCCTGTACATGTAGCTTGATGTTTGAAAAACGAATATCTGCGCAAAAAACCCATCTCCGTACATACATGTACGGATATTTAAAATGTTCGTCTACATGTCCCCGTTTATTTTCACCACAGAGCGTTGTAATGAATCTGCCGAACCCATAGGTGGCAGTGTAGTGCAGTCACAACCCTTCAAAGCAACCACAACTTCCTGTTATTATTATTATTTTTTTCATTCGTTTGTGTGGACAGACCGCGAGGTTGAACTACTATTAAATACCGTGTTGGAGTACAAAGTTAATAAAACGCAGGAAAATGCCGACTGGGAATCATGTCAGAGCAGGTATGTTGACATTTTAGCGCTTTTTTTTAGAGCATTATGTGACGTCAGCGCCGCACGAGCTGCCGCAGAAATACGCAAATCTCCGGTTCTGAAAGTCCACACGCAAACCCGAAAGCGGAGAATTCTCAAATCTCCACTTTGGTCTGAGTTTTTTAATTATTCGTTTATAGTTACATCAACCGGAGTTCACGTGTGGATGAAAGGCCAAACCGCATGATAAACTGTTTGGTTTTACTGATATCCAGCTACGTGTGTACAGGGCCTGAAGCTTCCTCTTCTGTTTAGAGATGGTTTCTCTCTTTTTACATGTAAATGGCTTCCTTCACTCCCCTCTCAAACCATCTGTCTTCTCAGTCCAAAACGTGATTTTGGTCCTCAAATGAGTGTCCTTCATCGGTGAGGTGGAGGTGAACAGCTCCTCGAAAGCTTTTTGGATGAGAAGCGAAACGTCTTCTGTTACAAATAAAGTCCAATTGTTGTTGTCCCTTGTGTCATAACAACACTCACTTGTCTCCCATTCACTCAATCAGAGAGGATGTACTGGGCCAAGGCCCCAACCCAGACTTCAGGGCATCTTTGTTTCTATTGATGTTTGATGACAGATAACATGTCATGTCTTACTGCACTGCTTGATAAAAATTATACTTCACTCACATGTATGTTTATTGAGTTAAACAGACATGTAGTATTATCATTAAGTACAAAATACCGTAGATGACACAGAAACTCTGACAGCAAAGATGGGGGTTTATTAGAGCATAACAATATTGATCAGCCAAACAGCATCAAAATCCCCCTAAAAAAACAACAACAAAAAACAGTACAGATTTACATTGACCCTCCTTGTGTGTCACTACAGATAGTTGATCTGTCAGTTGTTCACTTGTCATTCATAAGGGAGAACGCTCTGGTTCAACCTAACCAAAGCCCAAGGCCCCAGCCCAGACTTCATGGAGTCTACTGTCCAGGCAGGCCCACCAATAACGTCTTAGTTCTAGAAACTTCCTTTTCATGTTTGGTGGTGATAAAACCTTCTATCAGATTATCTTTACTGATGACATCACAAAACCACATTCTACCTTGGTTCGAAAAGGTTACTTCAAATGTACCTGAAACACGTCGGATCTGAGTCTAGGTGAGGTGAGGTGTTGTTGAGGAGAGAGGACTTCATTAGACTTAATCAGGTTTGATTAGACCCGATGAGGTTGAATTGAGTGAGACAGAAACAAAGCAGGGACTGACGTGTGTTGAACTCCGAGCTAACTTCAAAAGAGCTGAGTCAAAAGGCAAAGCTCTTGATTTATTGGTCCATCTCCATCCCAACCCTCATGAGGTTTGGATCATGACCAAAAGAATGAGATCCCAGAAACACACACAAGCGGCCAAAATGCATTTCCTTTGCAGGGTGACCGACTGGCCAGGCTCAGCCTTAAGGGCGAGGCAGACCTTTGCGTTGTTGCCAGCGCCGCTCGACACGCGCGTGCTGCGCGCAGGCTGTTCACAGCAGAGCTCTGCGTGAGCAGCTGTGCGCGGAGCGTTTACCTACAGGACAAACTGAGGTCGCTGATTGGTCATTTGCTGACACGCCTACTGAAATGATTGACAGGTCTGGGTGGTGAGAAAAGCCACAGGCTGCGCAGCGTTTTTCTGTGTTTATATGTTAATAAAAAGTTTAAATAAATAAAATAAAAACAGGGAACGCTGCTCCTGCAGCCCACAGCCCACCAGGAAATATTTAGAAGCTGGCGTATCCACGTTGGACATGAGTTTAGTTCACTTGTGACAAGTTCATTCATTCCTCCTCATCGGAGGAGGAAGTGAATGGTGACCGCTTCAAGCGATCACTTGACTTTTGGCAAAAAAACAAAAGAAAAGTCCAGTTCAGCGATGAAGAAGGGATATTTAATACATTTGTGTCTCATACAAAACAGTCCGCCACCGGGCAGTTTATTGTGAGACAACGCGCGCGCGTGAGCGGTCGTAAAATTTGAGCTTGGCGCGTTCACGCCCGCGATCAAAGGCTTGTGCCGCGGCGCTCACATGGCGTGGCGCGGCGCTCGGACCGACGCCGAGCTATGCCTTGCCCTTTAGAAATAGGGTGAGGTATTCCGTCATTTGGGAGGCGCTCAGCCGCTGCTTCTGCACATTGAAAGAAATCAGTTGAGGTGGTTCAGGCATCTGATTAGCACACTTCCTGGACGCCACCCTTTAGGTTTTCCAGGCATGTCAAAATGGTGGGAGACCCCTGAATGTCCCAGAAGCTGCTGGAAGGATTGTGTATCTTCTCTGGCCTGGGAACGCCTCGAGGTCCCCCCAGGATGAGCTGGAAAGTGTTGCTAGGGAGAGGAATGTTTGGGGTTCTCTCCTGGACCTGTTGCCTCTGTGACCCAACTACAGATAAGCAGCAGAAGATGGAGATGTAACAAAAACAATGTTGTTGTTTTTTTATGTAAAGCTGATGTTATCAATGGTAATCTTTTTCCAACTACAAAGGATAGCAATTATTATAATATTGAGCAGTTTAAGGAAATCAGTAAGACAAGTGAAACACTCTCAATTATTCATATAAACTGTAGAAGCCTTAATGCAAAAATATCTGAGATATCAGATTATTTGAAAAAATTTGATACACCTTTTACAATAGTTGCATTATCAGAAACCTGGTTAAATGATGGAAATATTCAAAATGTATATATTGAAGGGTATGAATTGTATTATAGGAATAGGCAAAATAAGAGAGGTGGAGGGGTGGCTATATTTGTTAAATGTGAAATAGAGTGTAGGATACATAAAGAGATGTCTACAGTTGTTGACAATTTGTTAGAAATGATAACAATAGAAATAATAAGTAAAAACAATAAAAACATACTAATAAGTTGTGTATATCGATCACCAAAATCAAGAATAGACCAATTCACTGATAAGATCAACAAATTATTAGTGAAGAGCTGTAACAAAAAAGTCTTCTTGTGTGGTGACTTCAATATTGATATTGGGAACAAAACTGATTATAATAACGCCGAAACATTTCTGGACTCAATGAGTAGTTTAAGTTTCTTTCCATTAATAACAAAATCAACAAGGATCACATCTCATAGTGCCACCATAATCGATAATTTCTTTGCAAATGTCATAAATGGTGATGTGACAAATGGTATTTTGATGTCTGATATTAGTGATCATTTGCCAATCTTCATAATTTATAAAAATGATTTCATCTGTAAGAAAACTATTAGAAAAAACAATAAATTAATAATCACATAAAAAAAGCACTAGATAACTTAAAAGATGATCTTAATAAACAAAAATGGGATGATGAATATGTAAATGATGTAAATGAACCTATTGGCAAGTTTATGACTAGAAGCCTTGTACAATAAAAATTGTGTGAAAATAAATAACAAACAAAATAAAGATACAGTAGATCCACCATGGATGACAAAAGGACTGAGAAACGCATGTAAAAAAAAAAATAATCTGTATTCATGTTTTATAAAATCCAGAACAGTTGATACTGAAACAAAATATAAAAAATATAAAAACAAATTAGTAGGGATTATAAGAAAACAAAAAAAGGAATATTATAGTAAACTGCTACACAAAAGTAGTGGTGATATAAGAACAACTTGGAAAATAATGAATAGTGTTTTAAATAAAAATAAGGTTGGTACGAGTACTTCAAAATATTTTGTGGAAAATAATGTGGAAATCCGTGATGAGAAAGAAATAGCTAATGGATTTAACAATTATTTTGCAAATGTAGGATCTACCCTTGCATCAAAAATACCAAAAACGGATATAAATGTGAGTCATTCAATTGATGGCTGTATAAACAGTATGTTTCTAAAAGGAACTGATAAAGAAGAAATCATGATGGTGGTTAACAAATTTCAAGATAAAAGATCAAAAGACTGTGAAAACATGGACATGATGGGATTTGGGTGTTAAATAGAATTTTGTTTTTAAGAAGGGGCAGATACTATAAGAATTTTATTCTTCATCTGCTTCCTTTCATTTTAAATCTGTTTTTCTGCTTTCTATACATGTTTTTGAATTTGTTGCTTTGTGTTTTAAATTTGAAATGAATAAATTACATACAATACAATACAAAAAAAGCCGGGTTCCCACCTAACGCGTCTTCAGCAGCAAAAACGCTCCCAACGCGCGGTGTTGGCTGCTTGTCAACAGATGTCTGTTCACACCGAACGCGTCTGAAGACGCGCAGTGGGAGGAGCGTCTTGGTCCTTTTCCGGTCGGGTTTGTTTTGTTTTGTACACCGGGCAGATAAAACCAGCTGTTCGTGAGCCTCGTTACTACTTGAGTGGGTTTTCTACGAGCCGAACTGCAGCTCCGAAAGTCTTTGTTGAGATTAAAACGTTTTTTTATGTTTGGGGTGATCGTACGCTCGAGCGGACAGCGGCAACTGTAAAAATGCCAAGTTTCTTACCGGAGGCTGGTTTCTTCATGGAGGCTCGTTGGGCTAAGTTTAAAAAGTCCNAACGCTCCCGACGCGCGGTGTTGGCTGCTTGTCAACAGATGTCTGTTCACACCGAACGCGTCTGAAGACGCGCAGTGGGAGGAGCGTCTTGGTCCTTTTCCGGTCGGGTTTGTTTTGTTTTTTGTACACCGGGCAGATAAAATCAGCTGTTCGTGAGCCTCGTTACTACTTGAGTGGGTTTTCTACGAGCCGAACTGCAGCTCCGAAAGTCTTTGTTGAGATTAAAACTTTTTTTATGTTTGGGGTGATCGTACGCTCGAGCGGACAGCGGCAACTGTAAAAATGCCAAGTTTCTTACCGGAGGCTGGTTTCTTCATGGAGGCTCGTTGGGCTAAGTTTAAAAAGTCCAAAAAAAGTCCTGTCGTTGTTGCGTCATCACATAGCAGAGGCTCTCCCGATTGGTTACTGCTACGCAGCGAGCAGCCGAAGTAGGTCAAAGTTCAATTTGTTGAACTCGGGCTGCGGCTGCTCTGGACGCACCGCGTGCACGGAAAAGAACTGCCGCGCCATGCCGCGCTGCTTGACCTGCTCAAAACGTGCCGTGTCACGCTTCGCCGCTCCTCGATGCGCGGCCACATAGACTTTGCATGTAAACTGGCTGCTTGAAACGTGTTTGGTGTGTAGCCGGCATAATTAAAAAAATAATTACCTCAATGCAACCATTGCACGTTGAGCTTTACTTACTGCTACAGTGTTTGTTTTATTGGCCACCACAGGAAACAAACACACTTAAATGCAACCATAAACCATGTTGCACCGAGGGACTGAGAGAAACGCAATTTCGGTCCTGTGTATGTCCTGTACAGTACATATTGCAGATCTGACAATAAAGTTGACTTTGATAAACACACACACACACACACATCTCTATCTCTTATCAGAACCACAGATTTTGTTTTCCATCCTATTTCTCTCTGACAACTTATTGACCCTAAAGCGCTCTGCTGCAATCAAGGGTAACTTTTGTTTCACGTAGCAAGGAATAAATCTTCAAGAGATCATTAGAATTTTTTTGAAGCAGGTTTCTGTGGGTTTGTTATCAATGTTCAGTGTCATAAACAGAAGTCAGAGTGATCCCAGTCGGCAGAAACAGAGAGAAATTCTCATCGAGGAGACAAGATGAAGGCTAAATTGGACTGGGGCCTATTGCACAGAAACACCTGAAATGTGAAATGCTAGTAGCAGTTTGAGGAAATAAACTTTTTTATATATTGCTACACCATTGCATTAGACAGTTATTTACATAGATAGTACAGTATACAATTTTTTCAACTGAAGACCATCCATGTTTGGACGTGATCTGCTGCAACACATGTGTTTGAATAACTATCAGATCCAAAAGTAATGTCATGTTGAAATCCATTACACAGCATTCACTAAAACAAATGTAAATCTTTTTTTTTAGATGGATCCATTTTGGTTTACCAAAATAGCAGTAGATGCCAACTATATGTGATACTGGAGTGAGTCAAAACAAGCGTCACAGAACACATAATTGTCTCGATGGTAGGCGTCTGTTATTTATATTTTTTTCCACTCAACGTTCAAAATTTGTCTCTGCCAAACATCCTGCTAGGTTACATCGCTCTGTCATATCTTGTTAGTCAGCCTGTCACGTCACCTTAATTTTCTTGGGAGGTTTGTGGATTTTTTTAAAAACATTTCTCAGCCCTGAGGCAAAAACAAACTACAACAGCATCACATGTTCCTAATGCAAGGAAGAAACTGTGCTGTCTGTGCAAAAAGCCCATCAGTATCTCTACTCAGTGAGACAACTGTGAGAGGGGGAGGGAGGAAACCCATCCCACAGTGTGAAGGAGACTTTGCTCTGTCAGCATCCAGCCTTTCCCTGCATTCATGAAAGAAAGAAGGGTTTGGGATACCTTTATTGATCTGAGCCCTTCCCTGCTATCCATCTCCTTTTCCTCCTTCCTTCTATCTAACCATCCCCCTACCCAGAGACAAAAAGCAGAATTCAAATGCTATTATTATGTTATATGTGATTCGTTTAGTGTATTTTTGAGTGAATTTTTATAGCTAAAAAAGCTGACAGCATGAATCTCGGCTCCTGCCAAAGAGGATTTACACCTTACATTGATTTAGTCAGTGTTTGGGTGTTTGAAGGACACAATTTATGATGGTGAAAGTGCTGAAATAGCCAAGAAAGATTTCTTTTTGTACACCCCAGGCTTGTCTGTTGTTATGATGACATTTAATTTTTTTTCTTCATTTTCTATTTCTTCCCATCTGTACACCTACTAAAAGAAAAACTGTATCTCTGTAAACTGGAAAGACTACTGGAATACAACAACGACTTTTGGTACACCAAATGGCGTTCCGTTTTCTTGGAGTGGATACAAATTGAAGCAAATTCTATCAAAATAATTGCAGGGAATTTAAAACCAGTGAAAAATGAGTTGTTTAGCTAATATTTATCACATTACACATAAACTGATTTCAACTGCATTACATAATACCAGTAAGTACTGGCTATGTAGCTGGTACTTACATCTGGTACTTACCTGGTACATACCTGATAACAACATCAAAGTTCATGCTCAATAATCCAGGTAAAGAAATCCAACAATGTTTAGTCAGGTCATCTAGTTCCTTTTTTTGGTGGGCGAAACGTCTCTCAACAAAAAAATGGAAATGTCCAGATGACCTGACTGAACATTGTTGGATTTCTTTACCTGGATTATTGAGCATGAACGTTGATGTCTTTAACCACTTTGGCTGTGGTTGCCTGGGAGGAGTCGATGGGGGAGAGGACAGTCCCCAGCAACCATCTTATCACCAGCAAACTGGTTGGTCCACTGTAGGAGTGTACTGCTTGGTGGGTAAAACAGTTTGTATGTGACTTCTCAGATTGATGAAGCCCTTCGGATGGAGGGTGAAACGTCTCTCAACAAAAAAAGGAATTGTCCAGATGACCTGACTGAACATTGTTGGATACCTGATAACGTTACTTCATAAAATGCTTGGTCCTCGAAAAGCACTAGGTATGTACTACATAACTATAGGTATCCAGTAAGTATCACATTTGTAGCTGGAAGGTATTATGAATGTTCTGGGCTGTATTATGTACAGCTTTCCCTGTTTTTTGTAAAAGCATGCCTAATATTTGTTTTTCATTGCAAAAAACAAAGTACAGGTGGTCCCCGACTTATGAACGAGTTCCGTTCCTACGCACATTCGTAACTCGAAAATCCACGTAAGTCGGAAAATACATCCAAACGGCACCTCATATGTACAGTACTTTATTTTACCAAGCACTTGTCTATCCTAGCACATTACCCTACATGATTATCAAAAACCACATACATTTAGGAGCCATAATGAAGGGAAAAAAGTGTTAATGGCCTACTGGTATGCTGGTGAAGCCGTTCCTCCGCCTGTTAGCATGTTAGCTCGGTGTCCCTCCAACATCTAAGGCTGCCAGGCGGAGCATCTAGGCGAGCTCCCGGCCGCAGCAGGCCTCTCCACCGCCCGTCGGCTCAGTGTCCCAGGTGGGGCCGGCTGATGGCAGGGACAGTAGTGGCAGGATGGTCACCGGATCCCGCGGAGAGCTGGTGGTGTTGGCCGGCGTGGTGGGATGCGGCGGAGCGATCGACGGCTGCTGCTCCGGGCCCGGACGTTTGCGCGGTCCAGACTGTTTATAGTAAGGCCTGTTAGCATGTTAACTCCATACATTTGGAGCCATAATGAAGGGAAAAAAGAGTTAATAACCTACTGGGAGCTGGTGAAGCCGTTCCTCCGCCTGCTAGCATGTTAGCTCGGTGTCCCACCAACATCAGAGGCTGTGAAGCCGTTCCTCTGTGTGTTAGCATGTTAGCTTGGTGTCCCACCAACATCCGAGGCTGCGAAGCCTTTCCTCCACGTGTTAGCATGTTAGCTCGGTGTCCCACCAACATCCGAGGCTGTGAAGCCGTTCCTTTGCGTGTTAGCATGTTAGCTCGGTGTCCCACCAACATCCTAGGCTACAAAGCCTTTCCTCCGCGTGTTAGCTCGGTGTCCCACCAACATCCGAGGCTGCGAAGCCTTTCCTCCGTGTGTTAGCATGTTAGCTCGGTGTCCCACCAACATCCTAGGCTGCAAAGCCTTTCCTCCGTGTGTTAGCATGTTAGCTCGGTGTCCCACCAACATCCGAGGCTGTGAAGCCGTTCCTCCACGTGTTAGCATGTTAGCTCGGTGTCCCACCAACATCCAAGGCTGCGAAGCCTTTCCTCTGCGTGTTAGCATGTTAGCTCGGTGTCCCACCAACATCCTAGGTTGCAAAGCCTTTCCTCCGCATGTTAGCATGTTAGCTCGGTGTCCCACCAACATCCGAGGCTGCGAAGCCTTTCCTCCATGTGTTAGCATGTTAGCTCGGTGTCCCACCAACATCCTAGGCTGCAAAGCCTTTCCTCCGTGTGTTAGCATGTTAGCTCGGTGTCCCACCAACATCCTAGGCTGCAAAGCCTTTCCTCCGCATGTTAGCATGTTAGCTCAGTGTCCCACCAACATCCGAGGCTGCGAAGCCTTTCCTCCGTGTGTTAGCATTTTAGCTCGATGTCCCACCAACATCCTAGGCTGCAAAGCCTTTCCTCTGTGTGTTAGCATGTTAGCTCGGTGTCCCACCAACATCCAAGGCTGTGAAGCCTTTCCTTTGCATGTTAGCATGTTAGCTCGGTGTCCCTCCAACATCTGAGGCTGCCAGGTGGAGTATCAAGGCGAGCTCCCAGCCGCAGCAGGCCTCTACACCGCCCGTCGGTTCTGTGTCCCGGGTGGGGCCGGCTGATGGCAGAGACAGTAGCGGCGGGATGGTCACCGGATCCCGCAGTGAGCTGGTGGTGTCGGCCGGCGTGGTGGGATGCAGCGGAGCGATCGGCGGCTGCTGCTCCGGGCCTGAGACGTCCACAGAGTTCACCGAGCGCTTCCAGCTCATTTATCCAAGCGCAGCAACCTCTGATCGGCAGTGCTGGGCAGTGCTAATCCAAAAATTAGTTCCGCTATATCTAAAGCACTTATTAATTTATTTAGGTCAGCAATTTCAAAAGTGCTTATGTATTAGCAACACTAGCGGACACTAATGATAATGCGCTAACGTGCTAATGGCAAACTACTTTTTTTAATCTAGCAGATTTGACCATTTCGTGAAACTGTCAAGCTCAGAAAAACCTTGTGCTATAAAGTCAGCTAAGAAATATATTTTTTCTCAGCAAAGAAATAATTGTTTTTACCGTGTTTTGTTGTAAAGTCCTACGCTTCTGTGGCCGTTGCGGCCGCCATTTTGAACAGGGCAAATGGCAAACTACTTTTTTTAATCCAGCAGATTTGACCATTTCGTGAAACTGTAAAGCTCAGAAAAACCTTGAGCTATAAAGTCAGCTAAGAAATATATTTTTTCTCAGCAAAGAAATAATTGTTTTTACTGCTTCTGTGGTCGCCGCCATTTTGAACAGGGCAAATGAGGCGCTGACGCGTCGCGTAGGCCGCTGAGAAACATCCATAAGTTCACCCTCCATGTTAAAAACTCTTCGTCTGACTCTTCGAAAACAAGCAATAAGGCTGCAGAGTAACACACTGGCTGCTAACTGCTATAGAGAGCAGGGCTGCCAACTTTTCAAAAAGCCAAAGAGTGAGAATTTTGTTTGTGTGTGTGTGTGTGGGGGGGGAGGGGGGGGTGCGGCAACGCGGCGGCAGCGCGGCGGCAACGCGGCAACAGGGTTTGATTGTGCTGGTGAGCTTCACCTGCCCTCATCCTGTTGGCTACATCCTACAATAGAAATTGACTGAAAATGACTCCCTACACTCTACTTTATAGATCTGTGTCAGATTGAAATACTATTTCATATTTGAATATGTATGGAGGACCGAAACTGACATAGTTAGAAATAAAAAGTAGAAAGAAATATATTAATGGATGAATAAATAACTAAAACATATAAAAACCAATAAATAACTTAAAATGCACCAATTAAATAAAAAAGGAAACCTTTCCTGGATCAGCTCTTCTCCTATTGGTCAACAGACAGGATAAAGCAGAATCCACATGCAGATGTCTGTGCTGCCTCAGTTTAGTTTAAGGTTTAGTTTAAAACAAAAGCACAGGTGTTTTCCTGTTTGCTTTGTTTTAAACTAAACTTTAAACTTTAAGTGCATATATTCATTTAATGGTCTATTTATATATTTCTGCTTTTATTTCTAATAATGTCAGTAAGTCCTCCATAAATGTTAGTATTTACCACCTTTTTGACTGTGTTTTAACTGTTACTGTACATTGTATGAAGAGCATTTTATGATGTAGGTTTAGTCAAAAATGACAAGAGGAAAGTTAGAGACATTCTTCATTTTCCAGTGGGTTTAGCAGAAAATGTACATATCAACAGCGAAACAGCAACAAAACATATAAATACAGTGCCTAAATGGTAAGCAGATGAGTTGTAAACAATTGAATTTTAAGTGTTTTGAACTGTGTGTCACACAAAAAGCTGGGAACAGCTGGAATTCCTCAAGTCTCATATTTTGTGTGACTGGTTGTACAGGCCTGTGGCCTTCTTAGAGGCCTTGATGAATGTAGATGACGGCTCCCACTGGCTCCAAATCAGCCATCTTTCTAGCCATGATGGAGGAGAGGGTACCATCTAGTGCAGGGGTGCCCAACCTTTTTTGAACCAAGGGCTACTTTTGAAGTTGGCAGTTTGCCGAGGGCTACTCGTCCAGTCTCAGTATCAAAAAACATAATTTTTCATCTCTCTACTCCTCACTTCTTTAAAGTAAATAAAACAGAACGTAATGTGTTGCTAGTTTTATTTAATTAAAGTATTTTATCAAAGTAAAAGAACACAATATTTGAAAAGCACACCATATTTTTTAAAGAAACGAATAAACAACTGAACTGAACAATATAAAACTCACTCATTAACACACTGAACTATTTACAAAAAGTTACAAAGGTGCAGATTTACAAATCTCCAACAATTTCAAACCTCAATAAAACCTAAATATCAAAACTAGGCAGCTGCTCTGTGCAGCAGGATGGTGTGTCATCTGCAGGTGCTGCAGTCCCTCACTGGTCCAGAATGCTGGCTTCAAAGGGCCATTCAGAGTTCCACCTGGTTATAAGACAAGACACACACACACACACACACATTAGGTACAGAAAATGAAGGGCACACCCAAACTGCAAAATAAATAAATAAATAACACTAGCTAGCTAACTAGTCTGGTCTAAAATTTAATAAAAAAACAACATACAGACACATTGTGACAAGTCTATAGGAGACAATTTTTATGCAAGCTGTATAAAATAAATGTGTCTCTACCTTAGTGGGACTTCTGACACTGAGAGGAGGAGGCCAGGGTCTCATAGGCAGGGCAGTATGAGGTGGTTGCAAGGCGCAGGCAGGTCTCCAGATGATCATCAGTCATTGTGGATCTGGTTTTGGACTTGATGATTTTCATGTGTGAAAAAGCAGACTCACACAGGTAGGTCGATCCAAAAAGTGCTGTTAAGTTCAAAGCACATCTTCGGATGTTAGGATACTTTTCTTCTGACAGCAGACTCCAGAACTCTCCATTCACGCCAGGTGATGCTCTGGATTTGATCCCAATGTCATTTTGCAGAGTCAACACCTCATTTTCAACACCAGAGCTGTCCAGCTGAAACACGGACACCAATTTGGACACAATGTCATCCACATCAACATTTCCAAAAGGATAACACATGTAGCTGGTAACAGGCTCGATGGAGGAAAAGTCAGTAAATCGTCTCTCAAATTCTGCTGAGATGCTCTGAACCTGCTTAGAATAGTGTGCACTGTCCAGTTGTGTGACCTCTTTCCCTTGGCGCTGTAGCTCTGCCTCCATGTGTGGGAAGTTTTGCAGGTCCCTGCGTTGCAGCCGACTTGTGAGCAGTTGCAGCCTGCTTTTGAAGGTGCTCACAGAACTGATCATGTGAATTATGTTTTTGTCCTTTCCCTGAAGCTCCAAATTCAGTTCATTGAGCAGGCTGGTGAGATCTGTGAGGAAGGCTAAATCCAAAAGCCACTGGGTGTCCTCGAGTTTTGAATGTCCACCATGACCTGACAGCTTCAGAAAATCCCTGATCTCAGGCAACAGCTCAATGAATCTGGCCAGAAATTTACCTCTGCTTAGCCACCTGACGTCCATGTGCAGCAGCAGGTCTGTGTGGTCTGCTCCTGCCTCCTCCAAGTGAGCCCGGAACAACCTCCTCTGCAGACTCCTGGCCCTTATAGAGCACACAGTTTTCATGGCAACATCCATCACTTCCTTCATGTTTAAAATCTTCCCACACAGGGCCTGTTGGTGTATGATGCAGTGATAGTTCAAAATGTCTGGGAAAGCATCATTCTGCTTGCAGAGTGCAACAAATCCACTGGTGTGACCGGTCATTGCTGGAGCACCATCAGTTGTTATAGAAATTAGTTTATAGAGGGGCAAGTTGCTTTTATTAACAAACTCCATAAACACATTAAAAATATCTTCTCCTCTTGTGTGTCCCTTCAAAGGCAAGATGGTGAGCAGCTCCTCTTTTGCACTCATGTCTGCAAAGGCCATTCTGATAAAAACACACAGCTGTGCTGTGTCCACCATGTCTGTTGACTCATCAAACTGAAGAGAGAAACACTCACATTGTTGCACGTTCTTTTTTAGCTGCTCCTCCACATCAAAAGCCATTCCCTCACATCGTCGTGTCACTGTTTGTCTGGACAACTGCATGTCTTTAATAGCAGCTACGATCTCACTTTTATTTTTAAAATCGTGAAAAAGTGCATCTGCAGCCTCAATAAACGCTTCTTTCATAACTTCTCCATCACTGAACGACTTCTTATGTTGAGCCAGGATGCGGCTAACACGGTAGGAGGCGATTGTAGCTGCCTTACCTTTCGTGCTGGGCCGAGTGAAGATCGATTGCTGTGCTGCAAGCTTGTGTTTTAGCTCCCGCACTTTGTGAGTCCGTAAAGAACTTTTAGGAGGGAAATCTGCATCAAAACGTTTGTGCATCGTCTTGAAATGCCGCTCCAAGTTGCACTTTTTGGGCAAGGCAACGCTCGAATTACAGATGAGGCAAATAGACTTTGAATTAGAATAAACAAAAAAATAATCCTCCTCCCATTCTGTGTGAAAATAGTAAGTTTTCGTTTGCTTCTTCGCTAGTTTTCCTTCCATGTTTTCTGCGTACTGACATTCACTCTTCAGCGGTCTCACTGCTGTCTTAAAGTCTCGTCAGTCATCGCGAGACTGTGTCTGTGAGCATACAAGATGGGGAGGGCTGAGGAAAGCGTTGGTGCGCATTGGCATATAGTCATTCCTCCCTCCACCCCTTCTGCCGGAGTTAGAATGAAGCTGAGCAGCGGCCACCACTTCTGCCGGAGTTAGAATGAAGCTTAGCAGCGGACATTTCACCTTGTTAACAGCTGAGAGCCGGCTCGTCAGCTGTTAGAGCAAGGTTGAGCTTCGCGGGCAACTGGGAACCAGCTGGCGGGCAACCGGTCGCCCGCGAGCGACTGGTTGGGCACACTTGGTCTAATGGTTCTACATTTCATGCTCCTTAACCTCCGTCCTGAGAGGAGCGGGGCAAAGACTGTGTGTGCTGGGTGAGTGGGGTCTTTCATGATGCAGGTGGCCCTCTCCCTGCATCTGGAGGTGTAGATGTCTGTGATGGTGGGGAGACTGACTCCAACATCTTCTGTGCAGCCTTCACCACTCTCTGCAGAGCCTTTCTTTCTGCAGCTGTGCAGCCTCCATGCCACACGTTGATGCTGGAGCACAGGATGCTCTCCATTGCACACATGTAGAAGGAGGTGAGGACTGACAACACCATCGCCCATGATCGGGTCATCAGAGACTCTACTTCCTCAGACGGCTGAGAAGATCTGGTCTGGGAAGCTCAGTCCTCACCTCCTTCTACAGGTGTGCAGTGGAGAGCATCCTGTGCTCCAGCATCAACGTGTGGCATGGAGGCTGCACAGCTGCAGAAAAAAAGCTCTGCAGAGAGTGGTGAAGGCTGCACAGAGGTCTGTTGGAGTCAGTCTCCCCACCATCACAGACATCTACACCTCCAGATGCAAGAAGAGGGCCACCTGCATCATGAAGGACCACACTCATCCAGCGCATACACAATCTTTGCCCTGTTCCCCTCAGGAAGTAGGTTGAGCATCAAATGTTGAACCACTTGAGGAACAGCTGCTACCCTGAGGCTGTTAGACTCATGAATAATACATGATAAGAATAATCACTGCAAAATATCACATCATGCTGATCTGTTTTCCTGTTGCTGTTCATTTGTGACCATCTGCTCATACGGACTCATGTTCGTGCTGCTGCTTGTATTGATGTTTTTCTATTACGGTACATTGGTGCTTAGTGTATTTTTAGCTGATGTTTTTCTTAGATCATATCTTAGATGTTACTACTGTTCTTCTCTTACATTTTTTTGTTGTTGGATGTTACTGGGACCCGGTGTAAATAATCTCGTTTCATCACATGTACCACATGCGGTGGTAGAGGTTTTAATGTTTTCAATGTCATTTCTGTGCAAAATATGCTCATATTTTTCTTTTTCTTTTTTTTAACCTCAAAGCAGTGAGCAGACAGACGAACAGCGTCATTACATCATCACGTTGCAGTGTCGTTACACCATCACGTAGTCTGCAGTGTCAAGTAGGTATCAGAATACTGTATAAGTGACGTGCAATTGGTGAAAACTTAGAATTGTTTTGTAACTTTTTTATATTTTTACATGTTTTCAGCTAGTCCAAGAGGTGTACAACTTTAATCAGAGTCTAATCATCTTTATTGTCATTTGCACCGCATGTGGTACATGTGATGAAACAAGATTATGTACACAAGGTCCCAGTTACATCCAACAACAAAATGTGAGAGAAAAACAGCAATAACATGTAGGATATAACTAAGAAAAACATCAACTAGAAATACACTAAGCCCTAATATAATAGGAAAACATAATTACAAACAGCAGCACGGACATGAGTCTGTATGAGCAGATGGTCACAAATGAACACAGAAACAAAAAAACAGATCAGCATGTTGTGATGTTTTGCAGTAATTACTGTTTTCTAATTGTTTATTTATTCATGAGTCTAACAGCCTCAGGGTAGAAGCTGTTCCTCAGTCTAGTGGTTCTACATTTGATGCTCCTCAACCTCCTTCCTGAGGGGAGTGGGGCAAAGAGTTTGTGTGCTGGGTGAGTGGGGTCTTTCATGATACAGGTGGCTCTCTTCCTGCATCTGGAGGTGTAAATGTCTGTGATGGTGGGGAGACTGACTCCAACATCTTCTGTGCAGCCTTCACCACTCTCTGCAGAGCTTTTCTTTCTGCAGCTGTGCAGCCTCCATGCCACACGTTGATGCCGGAGCACAGGATGCTCTCAACGGCACACGTGTAGAAGGAGGTGAAGACAGACAACACCACCGCCCTGATCAAAAAAAGGTAATCAGAGACTCTACTTCCTCAGACGGCTGAGAAGAGCTGGTCTGGGAAGCTCAGTCCTCACCTCCTTCTACAGGTGTGCGATGGAGAGCATCCTGTGCTCACACGTTGATGCTGTAGCACAGGATGCTCTCCACTGCACACCTGTAGAAGGAGATGAGGACTGGGCTACTCAGACCAGCTCGTCTCAGCCGCCTGAGGTAGTAGAGTCTCTGATGAACTTTGTTGATCAGGCTGGTTGTGTTGTTGGTCCAGCTGAGGCTATAATTCAAGTGCACACCCAAGTACTTGTAGCTGGAGACCAGTGGTGGAGAAAGTACTCAAACACTGTTTATAAGTAAAAGTACAAATAAACAGACAAAAATGTACTCTAGTAAAAGTAGATGTACCATTATATTGTGTTTACTTAAGTAAAAGTAAATAAGTACTTGCTTTTAAAAATGCTTAAAGTATTAAAGTAAAAGTACTTGCTGAATGTATTGCCTAATGCAATGGTCTACAGTATCATTAAGTGTGTGTACTGTACGCATATTTTCTGTAATACATTAATAGTGTTTTTCCATTTTAAAGAACAATGCTGCAGATAACACATGTTTTTATTGTGTTTACTCTGTGACACAGTTCACACTTGGACTTGTGATTCTGTGTGTCAGAATTTCAGGGATGACATGCAGAGTTAAATGTCATTAAGCAAAATAAGAGAGGAATTATTTTACCTTTGAAAGTTTTTATTTAACACAAAGCAGAACCAATGTGTCATTTTAACTGCAGTAAACATGTTTAAATTAAAGTTATCTGTCTGAAAAAAAGGAGCATTATGCCAGGTTTCCACCAAACGCTTTTCGCGCCTCCGAAGCAGCCACTTTACATTGAAAGTCTATGTGGCCGGGCATGTTGGATGCGGCGCATCTACAGCAGTTCAAGCAGCGCGGCAGTGAGTGGCAGCTTTTTTCCGCTCCCACGTCACCTCCGAGCAGCGACTGTCGAAGCTCGATTTGTCCTGCTTCTGCTGCTCGCAGCTTAGCAGCAACCAATCGGGATAGACTCTGCCATGTGATCACGCAACAACGACAGGACTTTTTTTTGGACTTTTCAAACTTACCCATCGAGCCTCCATGAAGAAAACAGCCTCCGGTAAGAAACTTGGCATTTTTACAGTTGCCGCTGTCCGCTCGAGCGTACGGTCACCCCAAACATAAAAAAATGTTTTAATCTCAACAAAGACTTTAGGAGCTGCAGTTTGGCTCATAAAAAATCCACTCAAGTAGTAACGAGGCTCATGTACAGCTGATTTTTTATCTGCCCGGTGTAGAAGAAACAAACGGAAAAGGAGCCAGCCGCTGCTCCCACTGCGTGTCTGCAGACATGTTCGATGAGAACAGACATCTGTTGACAAGCAGCCAACACAGTGCGGTAGGAGATTTTTTGCAGCGCGAAAAGCGTCTGGTGGAAACCCGGCATTAGACCTGACAAAGGAACAGACACTGATCATTTCACCTCCAGTTTGTCATCAACTCTAGTTAAAATATTGTCCAGTCAACCATGGATCAAAAGTGAACAATATTTTAAATTCCTGACACCATTTTCAAAACTTGGATCTGAGTGTCGAGACATTTCTTGTCTCCTAACATCCCATGAACTGATACATTTTAATATTGATACAAGAATTTATTGTTCAAGTTCAGAAGAAGTTGGTTTTCACAGTTTTTTGAGTCCAGTCTGGTTTTTTAGGGAGATGTCCTGCTGTACTGAACAGTCTTTCAATAATCTTTCAATAATCTTTCAATAAGGCCATGGGTGGTGTGTATCTTCTGGCTGAATCTTTGTGGTGGAATCCATTTTGAGTGTGTTAGTGGTGCTGTGGGTGCTCCCAGTTCAGTGACGTTTATACTAGAATATACGTCATTAGTCCAGTTCTTCTTGAAGGCAGGTCTAATGTTACCTGTCCACTTTGCAGTGATTCAATGGACCAACTCCTCTCTCGACATCAGTTACTTTCAAACTAACGACAAATCCAACAACTTCAACATGAAAGTAACTTGTAACTCAACACATTATCGAAATGTAGTGTAGTAGAAAGTACAGATACTTCATGTAAAATGTAGTGTAGTAAAAGTAAAAGTACCCACATTTAATTCTACTTAAGTAAATTACAGATGCATGAAAAATGTACTTAGGTACAGTAACAAAGTATTTGTACTTAGTTACATCGCACCACTGCTGGAGACTACTTCCACAGCAGATTCACTTATGTTCAGTGGGGTGTGGGTAGGTGTGTTTGTTCCATCTGAAGTCCACAATCATCTCCTTCCTCTTCTTCACATTGATGTGAAGGTTATTGTCCTTGCACCAGCTCTCCAGATGCTCCACCTCTTGCCTGTAGCTGGACTCATCATTGTTTGTGATGCATCCCACCACAGCTGTAAAATATAGAAACACAGACATACTTCATAAGTGTACATACATAACACAAAATATGTGACAAATCAGTCCAGGAAATAATACACAACAAACGTCACACTAAGTTTCCCAGTCTACATTGGCTTAGCTGTAACCTAAATTTCAACATTTGTTTGCCCTGAAAATGAAGGCAGTAATTCTGACATTCTTTTCATAAATTGCATTTTTTTACGACAGTGAAACATGCAAAGGCAAAAAAGACAGAGCCCAAAGGAAGATGCAAACAATCAATGTGCAAATTCAAAAGGACAAAGAGGGCCTTGTCATCAAATTTATCAGTGAACTTAAAGGTATGTGGAGCTTTATTAGTGTTAACAAAAAATACAATTGTTTCTATAATTTATTTTTATATAACTAGGTCGTGGAATCTTTGCAAAAAAATCCTTTGCAAAAGATGACTTTCTTTTGGAATATCGAGGTGAACTGATCACCAAGGAGAAATGTGAGAGGAAGCAACAGGTTTACGATGAATCACAGAAAGTGTTTTTGTTTGAATTCTACTTCGATGGAAAAATATTGTGGTGAGTATGTAAGAATAACCAATCATTGTGTCTGACGTGACTTATAAAAGGCTATTAATTGTAAGGTAATTTATAGTGCTGGCAAGAGTTTTTTTTTATTTTTTATACGCATTATGCATTTGTAGTGTTGATGCAGCAAACGAGGACGGGTCGTTTGGAAGGCTTGTAAATGATGACCATATAAACCCAAATGCAAAGATGAAGTACATAATTGTAAACAAAAAGCCCCATCTATGTTTGTTTGCAACTAAAACCATCAATGAAGGAGATGAGATCACCTATAATTATGGCGACTCAGACTGGCCATGGAGATGCAAGGTGATTTAAATTTTACTTTTTGAATGTAATCATGCTTAAAAATAGTTTTTTAATCATACAGGTTTACAACATGTGTTTCACCACAATATATTTTTAATTCTTTCCTACTATGTGATCAAAATCTCAACAGAAATTACATGGAATGTCTTCTGATGGGCAAGATTTTGAGGCACCACCTTCAACAGAGGTTTCAGGTGCTAACAAAATATTCTGTAAGAGCAAAATAGGAAGGATAGTTGACACTGAAAAAGTACTCCTTTAATGAATGTCATTTTTCTATTTTTACTATTTACAGAATAGCCATAAATATGATAAACCAAACAATCATGTAATGTCTTAGTTTGCATAGGACAGCAGCTATCATCAAAATGTAGAATTTCCTCTAAAGATAAGTATAAATGATCTGTTACAGATGACATGTGAACACGTCCAGCGTCATGAGATTGCAGGTAGCCAGAAGACCGATCAACTTCCTTTAAACACGAACATCAAGGTACATTTTAGTTCTTGTGTTCCTAAACAGAATTACTTGCTACGTGTGGTTTCATCAACCTTAATGTTCAATTGTGTGTGTATGGGAGTGTATTGTGTATATACATGTAATAGGCATGTAAATATAACATGTTCAACTGAAATTGTTTGTGTATGTGACTGTTTTGTGGTTTTTAAGGACTGTGTTTTGTCAGGACAGTAATGAGCTGTAATCTGATTTTCTGATTATAGCGTATGGCTGTCCTAACAAACCACTGTCCATTAAAACCACAAAACAGTCACACACACAAACACACAATTTTAGTAGAACATGTTATATTTACATGTATATGTCTATCTGTACAGTATATGTATATGCATATATATACATGTATATGCATATGTACATATATGCATATTCATGTATATATACATATATGCATTTACATTTTTATATGCATTTGCATTTACATGTATATATGCACTTACATATTCATGTATATATGCACTTACATATTCATGTATATATGCACTTACATATACATGTATATAGGCACTTACATATACATGTAAATAGGCACTTACATATACGTGTAATAGGCATGTAAATATAACATGTTCAACTGAAATTGTGTGTGTTTGTGTGTGTGACTGTTTTGTGGTTTCTAAGGACAGTGTTTTGTCAGGACAGTAATGAGCTGTTATCTGAGTGTCTGATTATAGCGTATTGCTGTCCTAACAAACCAC
>JBBPBX010021758.1:20312-42061 GCA_038048925.1 Garcialebias charrua | reverse complement strand
GGATGACTGAGCTTCTCACCCTATCTCTAAGGGAGAGTCCAGACACCCTGCGGAGAAAACTCATTTCAGCCGCTTGTATCCGAGATCTCGTTCTTTCGGTCACAAGTTACCCAAAGCTCATGACCATAGATGAGGATCCGAGATCTCGTTCTTTCGGTCACAACCCAAAGCTCATGACCATAGATGAGGGTGGGAACGTAGATCGATCGGTAAATTGAGAGCTTTGCCTTTTGACTCAGCTCTCTCTTCACCACGACAGACCGGTACAGCGCCCGCTTCACTGCAGACGCTGCACCTATCCGTCTATCGATCTCACGCTCCAGTTTTCCCTCATTCGTGAACAAGATCCCGAGATACTTAAACTCCTCCACTTGGGGCACACCTTGGCTGCGCCTAGAAATTCTGTCCATAAAAGTTATGAACAGAATCGGTGACAAAGGTCAACCTTTTTATTTTCCAGGTTAGTTCCAATAAATTATATATTTCTGCTTATAATTATAATACATTTTACTGTATTTTTAAAATATATATTTTTGTTTTTCTTGTAGATGCATTTGTGCCTTTTAATGTTTATATTCAATTATTGTTTATATTTTTTTCCCACAAGTTTTTCTTTTTTAAATGGGTCTTGCATTTCTATGTCTCCTGTTTTGACTTTACCTTATGCATTTCTGCTTCATGCACAGTAGATCTACACATGGATCCTGCTCCTTCCTGTTTTTTTGACCAATAGAAGTGGAGTAGTGGTGTAAAAACACATGGAAATAAAAAGACTTTTGGGGGAATAAATATAAAATAAATAAATACTTACAATATAAATATTGGGAGGCACAAATGCACATACAAGTAAAAAGGAACACAAAAATATGTTTTTAAAAACAGTAAAATGTAAAATGTAAAGTTTATTGGAACTAAGCAGAAAAAATAAATATGAAGGTAAATTAAATTATAAAACATGAGGTAAAGTTCTCCTTTTTTAATTTAATTGATGCATTTCAAATGTATTTATTGGTCCTTTTATATACAGTATTTTGGCTTTTACTTCTAATTATGTCAGTTGGGGTTCTCCATTAATTGTTACCTGCATGATTTTAATTTATTTTACAATCTCTGATGTCCATATCCTCTGACCTAGGCCTCACTGAATTCTCTAATACTTGACTAAATGTGTTGAGAGCCTCCAGCTGACTACATGCACACGTAAGTTATGACAATTTCTTATGTTTGTTTGTTTTTGTTTTATTATATTGTTTTTTGGTATTGCCTGGTTATAATCTTGTTTTTCTTTGTGCTTTTCTTAGGCTCCTGTCTGACCTCCAAATGCTAATGTTGCTAGCAATGAGGAAACCTCACATCTTCCACAAAGTGCTAAGGTGAATCTACTACTGCCACAGACGGTCCTGCATCTGGAGATTCATCACAGATGACCACTTCATCAAGTTTGCGGACGACACAACAGTGGTAGGTCTCATCAGCAACAACGATGAGACGGACTACAGGAACGAGGTGAGCCGCCTGGCCTTGTGGTGCGGACACAACAATCTCACTCTCAACGTGGAGAAGACAAAGGAGATTGTTGTGGACTTCAGGAAGAGGGATGCCCAACATGCCCCTCTGACCATCAACAGCACCGCAGTGGAGAGAGTGGACAGCACCAAGTTCCTGGGAGTGCACGTCTCAAAGGACCTGTCCTGGAGCAGGAACACTGCATCACTGGCCAAGAAGGCTCACCAGCGTCTCTACTTTCTCCGCAAGCTGAAAAGGGCTGGAGCTTCAACCCCCATCATGTGCACCTTCTACAGAGGTGCCATAGAAAGTGTCCTGACCAGCTGCATCACTGTGTGGTTTGGTGCATGTACTGCATCCTGCCGCAAGAGCCTCCAGCGCATCGTGAGAGCAGCTGAGAAGATCGTCGGCACCTCCTTCCCCTCACTGCAGGACTTACACAGCAACCGCCTCACTCGGAAAGCCCTCTGCATGGCAGGTGATCCCACACACCCACTACACAGCTGCTTCAGCCTGTTGCCTTCAGGGAGGAGACTGAGGAGTCTCCAGGCTCGAACCAGCAGACTGAGAGACAGCTCTGTTCATCAGGCAGTCAGGATGCTAAACACTCTGCCTGCTCTGCCTCCCCTCCCATTTGAACTGCCTTAACACAAAAAACTTTCTCACACATTACCACACAACACAAAGATTTTAACACTGGACTCTGTGTCATCAAACGGGTTATTCACTAAACTCTCGGTCATGTGCTCATTCAGTTTGCACTACTTCTCATATTTGCACAATGTTTGTATTACATCACTGCCTATAGTCATAATACTGTTTACATTCACTGTTTACATACTACTGTTTACACTCAATGTTTACATTTATTAATACTGTTTACATTTATTACTCTTTACATTTATTACTACTATTTACATTTACACTACTTTTATATCTACACCACTGCTGATACATATACAGTATTCTCTGACTAGCCTTATTTAAGGATGCCCAATGTGCCTTATGTGCCTCACTGCATATGCCACTTTGCCTCTATACCAACATCAACTACCTCATACATATACTGTGTACATTAACTCATATGCTGCTTTGCCACTCTTTGCAAATGTCAATGCTAGAACCTTCAGTTTATTTTATAGATATACTTTTTATACTTTTTATACTACTATGCAAAAACTCAGGACAGTATTACACTTTTATTATTTCATTTTATGCTTATGTTCATTAAATGTTTAGTGTTTTAGTGTTGGTGTAAATTTTCATACTTTTATACTACTATGCAAAAACTCAGGACAGTGTTACACTTTTACTATTTTATGCTTATGTTTATTAAATGTTTTAGTGTTTTAGTGTTTAAATGGTTACTGTTGCACCGAGGACTGAGAGAAACGCAATTTCAATCCTGTGTATGTCCTGTACATATTGCAGTTCTGACAATAAAGTTGACTTTGACTTTGATAATCTGACAAAAACATGACCACAGGCCATTCACAGAAATGGTATTTCTAACAAGTTGTCTAATCAAGACAGGGATGACAACGTCATCCACGGGGCTGGCAGGCAAACTATAGAGGGTTCAGAGCATTTTTTCCCCCACTCATCCAAGATGGATCAGGACCACACGAAGACTTTATGATGTCTGATGTATGGGCAACCTGTCTGAAGCCATTTAGGTCAGATAGGGTGACTTTCTTTGGTACAAGCCCTGGGAAGGATCTGCAGACTCATGTTGATGACTCTCTGCAGGACACCAAGCAGTTGGGCATGCAAAACTTCAAGACTACTAATAAGACTCGGAGCTGATGTGATCGAAGCTTGCAGCTGAAGGAATTTGTGGTGTTCAAAATGATCTAGGCACATAATTCCAGGAGACTTCACCTTATTATAAAAATATTTAATTGAGCAGAAATCAAAGTATGCAGATTTACATAATCAGAATGCATTCTGATGGAACAATGTCATATAACATTTTATGAAGCTGCCTGAAGTTTTGTTCGAGGAAGCTATACGTTTCCGTTAGATTTACTGTATAGGGTTTTGTCAAGCCCCACCCCCTCCAGAGTGGATCAGCTTGTGATTGGTTATCTAAACCTCTTGATGTTGATTGACACCGTGTGGGTCAGCCAATCATGGGCAGCCCCTGTCCCCATGGTAACCTGAAGACTGTTTGGACTACAGGCACCCATTCCTGTGATAAGGGTGAATTTATGAAGGTCGTTTTAACCAGAGGAGCACACAATATCAACTGTTCACTTTGTCTAACGGTCTGCATTAAAAAGTGTTAACACACTCCTAGAGTGAGAACTATGAAAGACTAATCAGTCAATTTGTATTAAGTATAAAGTATATACTGTATGTGTTGTGATTTAACTGTATTTAGTCAAGCGTGTGAGCAGTTTAACGAGCTGCAACATGTGGTCAGCTCTGCTCTGCTCAGAGAGCATGACAGTATCTTACCTGGGTCATGGTGCACTCACAATGTTTGATTAGCTTGTAATTATATAAGGTGTGAACTTGTAAGCTTAAGATTAGTAAATGTGAAATTTTATGTAAAACATAAAAGTAATAAGTGAACACTCTAAAATGAATACAGTACAGGCCTGTAAATAGAATAAATGAAGACACGCACACACATTGTATAAAATGCATCATCAGTGACATTTCAAAGCTTGTAAAAAGATATATTACAATATTAAAAGCTGTAAAATCCAACACAGCCTTGAGGCATATTTTCTCTAGGTATTTCCTAACAGTCTGTAGTCATAGGCAGATAGAAAGTAATAAAATGGAGGTTGGGTTTGGAGGGTAGGCGTGTTCACCGTGAAAGGTGAACAAACCGGACTAAGACACAACTCAGAAAAACGTTAACAGGAAATGTTTTATCTATGAGTGACTGTTCCACATTGCAAGGCTCACATCTGGTTACAGGTAAGAAGGTTTTCAGCATTTCCTGTTTATTGACAGTGATATTGGTGTGATTTATGCTTGTTTTACTTAGTTTTAAAGTTTATGTAGTAAATCCAACCAATGTAACTAAGAAAAATGATTTAATATTCATAAAAAGACTGATGATTGGGGCCGTGGTAGCTTGACGATCAGTGCTGTGGTTTCATGATCCTTGAGCCCAGGTGACGTCAGGAAGGGCAACCGGTGTAAAACAATTAACAAATCACTGGCGTGTGTTTACCCACTGGGCGATCTCTAAAGAAAGGAGCAGCTAAAACAGGAAAGGATCATTATAACTCTTAAATACAGTATTTGGCTATGATGATGGTGTCACTTTGAAAACGTTTTGTCAAGCTTGCACTGTTCTGCTAAAGGCCTTGGACAATTCTTTGAAACCTGAAGCACCTAAACCAGATTCTACGTAAAGTAAATTCAGCTTTTGTTCATGTTCTGTCAACCAGTTAGACAAGGGATGCAGGAATGCTGTCAAAATCCTTTGTTAAATAACCTTGTTTAATGACGTAAAGCGTGCCTTCAAAGCTTGTTAAACATGGCTTTTGACACCAGTCTTTGTCTGTTTTAAAGACTCGTGCATTTAACAGAATAATTTGCTGTAAATGGTTTTTTTCATTATATAATATACATTTATTATGAAACGCTTTGTGATTTTATTTTTTACTTTGTGTTTGTTTGACTTTCAAATATATATTTTTATATTACTCATTCAATAAGCTGAACCAGTTTTCAAAAGCGAACTCATATAAAAATAAAATAAAAATCACGCAAATACTTGTTTTGTCTCTGGTGATATTAAATCCATTTTTCCTTCATTTGCTATACGTATTGTTATAAAAGGACATTGTGACTTTATGAAACAATTAATGTTTTTGTTTTATCCCCCCCCCCCCTTCCCCATTTTGATTACAGAGGCTGTGACATAAGAAAAATAAACACAAATGGGAAAAAATATATAATTTTGATTTTGAAAAAGCTATAAATTTCACCTGATTTGGTCCCAGAAGTCCTTCCATTTTAGAAACAATGCGGCTGCTGAAACGAGGCTGTCTGCAGATATTACTGAAGCTCACAGTTGCACTGGGGACGCTGTGCACACTTTATCTAGTTGTTCAGCTGAATACAGGCGGGGCCCTCGGTTTCATCCAGCGCCACAGCTGGCTGGAGTACACAGATGATGATGGTGGCTCAGAGAAAGTGTGCAACTGCTCAGCCATCATACAGGGAGAGCAGGAAGCAATGGAGCAGGCCAAATTATTGACTATTACCAGAGATTTCCGCAAGAACATTAAGATCCCTGATGAGTTTTACATTAATGAAACCCAAGACTGCAGGTGTGTTGCTTCAGTCTACAGTATGTGCACATTAATAATGAAATAATGTTGAACATAGCTATGAGTGTACTGTACTAACAAGCAACATTGTTACAGGAAATTCACGTTAAAAAGGAAATATATGCCGTTTCCTCTGAGTAAAGAAGAGGAAGACTTCCCATTGGCTTTTTCTATGGTTGTTCATCACAAGGTAAGGTCAGAATCAAAACTGAAACTCAAACTGAACAGCAGGGATAAAGACTCTTTACAATTACAGATAGCAAATAATTTTAAATGTCTGAGAAAGATAATCTGAGTAAATACAAATTAGTTTTCAAAAAATTATTCTGCTAATTAAGGGGAATAAAAAGCTATTCAAACAGGCCTGGCCCAATGTGAATAAATAACGGCCTGCTTGGTAAATTATGAATTAATTGATTTGTTTTGGAAAGTTGAGATTAGTTTCATGAGCCTCACCCAGACCTGCCAGACTGTAAAATAAAAAAAATAAAAATTAAAACACTTAACTAGAGCTGCTATCTAAAACATGAAGCAGCGGTGAACCTTTACAGGAGTGACTGGCCGAGGTAAGGGATGTAAACAAGAATTTTGCTCTACCCTAAATAAATAAATAAATAAATAAAATCCTGAAAACAGTTTGCTTTAATACCCTGATGCATGCTCAATAATCCAGGTAGAAAAAGAGGAGCTGTATTCAGCTCAGTCTTATAAATAGCACCCTCTCACAGTGGATCAACCAGTTTGCTGATGACAAACAAAACCAGCTGCTCACATGATCAAGCAGCTGGTTTCGGCTGTCATCAAACAGCAAACTGGTTGATCCACTATGTGAAGGTGCTATTTATAAGACTGAGCTGAATACAGCTCCTCAGACTGAGGAAGTCTTTCGGACGAAAGAGGAAAAGTTTCTACTTTTTTGTTTTGTTTTTTGAATGTCCAGAGGACCAGACTTAGCTTTTTTAGAGTTTGCTTTAATGAATGAAATTATTACATAAAACTGCATTTTGTATTTACACAGGTTATCTTTGTCAGAAATTTAACTAAGTTCTGAAATGTGTAAGTGTGACAAAAATGATAAATTTTGTAAAAGGGTGAATACTTTTCAAAGCACTGTGCAATATTGACTGTAAAGTTCAAAAGGTATACTTCAATTGGAATTACATACTGTAATCCAATTTGGTATCACTTTACAATAAGGCTCCCCATATAGATGGCTATAAATAGTTCATAGATACATTATTAAGTCCTCTATAAACACTTTATAAATCATTAATAGTTGTTTATTATGCATTAATTAAGGGCGAGAGAGACAAAACTCAACAGTTTCTTGCCAAATAGTGAGCCAAATCTGCCACCTATATACTGTACAGTATTTCATCTAGAGTTGTTATATTAATTATTTCAGACTAAGTTACTACCATGAGCACAATAAGCATTTATAAACCTATTTTTTTAAGAATATAAAATTAGTTGTAGATACTTATAATGTAGTAATAAAATACAATATTTTAATGCTAAAAATAGGTTTACAAATGCTTATTGCGCTTACAAGGTCGTAACTTACAGTAGTTTGAAATATTTAATATAACAGATGAAATATATAGATGGACAGATTTGACTCACTACATGTATTTGACAAGAAACTGGTCAGTTTTGTCTCAGTGTCACCCTTAATTAATGCATAATAGCAGTTAATAATTATTTATAAAGTGTTTATGAAGGAATTAATGATGTATATGAACTATTTATAGCCATCTATAAAGGAAGTCTTATTGTAAAGAGGTACATCTAATTTTATATATAAATAAATGAAGCATACCATTTCAAATATAGCCTTTACATGTAAATACCCAAACCAATTTTTTATTTTATTTTATTTAGGTGCAGAACTTTGAACGACTTCTGCGAGCAATCTATGCACCACAAAATATGTACTGCATCCATGTGGACAAAAAAGCAAAGCCCTCTGTAACCGCAGCCATCAAAGCCATTGTTTCCTGTTTCCCCAACGTCTTCCTGGTCAGTCAGGCTGTGGATGTGGTCTATGCTGGTTGGCCACGCGTACAAGCTGACCTGAACTGTATGGCTGATCTTTATTACGCCAGTACAAAATGGAAGTACTTCATCAACCTTTGTGGTCAGGACTTCCCTCTGAAAACCAACTTGGAAATGGTGAGAATGCTGCGTTCACTGAGGGGCAGTAACAGCTTGGAGTCGGAGACCATACCTGCAGGAAAGAAGTGGAGGATATCAACTGTTCATCAAATTATCAATGGAGTGGTTAAGGTATATCTTTAGAGACCATTTATAACAAAACTGGCAATCCAACATCATTTAAATCATTGCTCACTGTCATTAATAACCATCTTTTTTTATGTCTCAGAGAACAAATAAGTTGAAGGATCCACCTCCCTTTAACCTGCCCATCAAGTCAGGAAACGCCTACATTGTGGTTACTCGAGGTTTTGTCCGCAGCTTGTTGGAAGACACTCGAATAGGAACGCTTATTGAGTGGTTCAAAGACACCTACAGTCCTGACGAGTTTCTGTGGGCAACCGTTCAACGAATCCCCGGTGTTCCTGGCTCAAAGTGGCCCAACCCTAAATACGACCAGTCAGACGTTAACGCACTTGCACGGCTGGTGAAGTGGCAGTGGCACGAAGGCTCAGATATGCAAGCACTATACCCAGAGTGCCAAGGAAACCACATCAGGGCAATATGTGTTTATGGAGCTGGAGACCTACAATGGCTGCTTCAAAATCAACATCTCTTTGCCAACAAGTTCGACACAGAGACTGACCCCGTTGCTGTCTACTGCCTGGAAAGATATCTCAGACACAAAGCTCTGACTGAGTCACAGAAAGGTGGAGACTTTTTTTGAGCTCAGTGTCCCTGAAACAAATATATTTCTGTTAGAAGCTGAGGCTAACTGGCTGTGGTGGCCATCCTGAATATACTTGCCTTTGAAAGAGTTTTAGGTGTCATGAACTTTCAGTGTTTATTTGCAAAGAATTTCTTTGAAATCTGTCAAGTGTCTCACGAGATCGTTTGTTAACAAACAGACAGAGTTAGCTCCATCGAAGTTTTAGATTGGATTAGTTTTAGATCCAAGTTTCAAACAAAAGATGATCTAGCAGGAGTTGAGGATGACTCTCAGCTGCCACCACACCAAAATGTAGCCACTTTTTTCTCATTTGACAGCTATAGTTTTTATAATGTTTGCTTACGGTTGGCAATATTGAATCAAGTTAACTTCAAAAGTGAACCATTTGATTACTCCATGAGAGTATCGTGAAAATCAGGTTTTTGAGACATTGTGCTAACAGACAAACAAAAACAATGAAGAAAATATATTTAATAAAAAAATGTTTGCACTTTTAGACATAACTATATAGTGAAAGTTTACGATTATATAAATCTTAATCTTATCTAATAAGACGTCCCATAAAGCTCAGTGGTCTGGTTCTGTCTTCTTTTTAAATTTCCAAAGCTGAAGTCTTCTTTCCAGACCACCAGTGTTTAAAACCACTAAAACCTTAGTTTCCTTATTATGGTGTCACTAGGATCACTTTCTCTAACCCAGTTGACTGAAATGAAAAGCTTACTTACTGTGTTTACAATGATTTTTACTGGAATATCAGGAATATTGTCCACCACTGTGTCTAGTTGTCTGGAAAACAGGGAAACAAATCAAAAGTAGGAAAGAGGAAAATAAAAGCAAAAAGGCTAGCAGATAACAGGAACAGGTGGGGTGAAATCAACTGATGCAAGCTGATTTACAACAAAGCTTGGTTCAAATAAAATAAAGGTTTGAAGATAGTGTGACAGCTAGAAAAAAAAAACTCATTTTTTTGGCTTAAATATTTTGATCAGAAGGGGGCAGTGTTGAGCACTTGGGCACTCAAAGAGCTACTTTTCCCACTCATGGCTAAAAGCTGCTTTGAGTAAAATGATTGGCATTATTCAAATCAAATTTATTTATATGACATATTTAAAATCAACTACCGTTGGCCAAAGCACTGCACATAAAATAGAGAAAATAGGAGTAAAACACAAGAAACAATAAAAACAAACAATTAAATAAAAACTAGTTCAATAATTAGTAAAACACAAGTACAGTAAAAGCAATAAAAGTCTAAAAACATTGTTAGGTGTGGTGACCAACTACTGTATACAGTATGTTACAAGGACCTGCCTAACAAGCAGTTGACACTTTTTTTCTGTCACCAGTTGTTTGTACAGTGTAATCCACGACTGGCAGGGTTGGTGGTGGTTCACAGTATGGGTGTGACTCTTCACGGTGTTACAAAAGACAGACACTTTACCATTGGATAAGGTTGCCAGTTCATGCAAGAAGAACAAAGTTAAATACTTTTTTGAAGGTCTGAGGGTCAAGGTAACAGAAACTATGGATCAATAAGATCTCATGTATAAGATGGAGCTAGGTTGTTGAGAGCTTTGTAAGCAGTAAGATTTTGGACTTGACAGGGAGACTATGGAGAGAAGCAAAAACTTGAGCGATGATCTCTCCTACTAACTCCATTTAAGACTGGTAGCAGCATTTTGGATTAACTGAAGACTTTTTAAAGAAGTATTTGGACACCCAGATAATAAACCATGGCAATAGTCCAGTATAGACATGACAAATGCATGAACCAGTTTTTCTGCATAATTTTTAGATAAGATGTAGAGTAAAGAGTAAGAGATGTACTGGTAGATAAGATGTTAGAATAATGACATTCTGAAAGGTGCAGGATTTGGTCACAAGTATTGTGTGTTATATAGCTTGCTATTATGGACAACAAACAACAACATACAGGTAGTCCCCGACTTACGAGCGCTCTTACTTACGAGGTTCCGGACTTACGAGCTGGCGAACGAGCAGTAAATTTGTAAAGAACATACAAAAAATACAGCACTTTTATGTGTTTTTAGATGAAAGTGTGTTAGCTAACCGTTTGGAAATAAGTTTCTGAGCATATTCATGAACTACCGTAAACACCGGTGTATAATACGCTCCGGTGTATAATACGCTTTGGCCAATATTTGGAAATAAATCAGAAAAATCGGTAGATAATGCGCTTCGGTGTATAATACGCGCTGCCGTGACAGTCTTTTTTATTGCCACTAGATGGCGCCAGGATACGCCTCCAGGGACAGTCTGCAGGTAAACAGACTACAGGGTGCATTAGCGCCCATAGCGACCGAAACTGGTACTGCACCATTTTTAGGCCAAAAATGAAAAAGCGAATCAGAGCCAAAAATTGGTCTAAAAATATGGGAAAAAATCTGTAGATAATACGCTTCGGTGTATAATACGCAGGACATTCAAATGAGCAATAAAAGTGCGTATTATACACCGGTGTTTACGGTAGTATGAACATTTGTGATGAAAAACGAGTGTTCGTAGTAGCGCTAGCATAAATTGTCCGACTTGCGATCGAAAATCCGGACTTACGAGAACACGTGTTTCGTGTTCCGACATACAAGATTTTCGTCTTACGAGACACTCTTTGTAACAGAACTCACTCGTAAGTCGGGGACTACCTGTAATTATAAATTATAACAGTTGTAAAGTTTATATGCTCACCTTGCAAATCAATGGTAGTTGCCGGCTATCTGTAGATCTGAACCCACATATTATACCTAAGAGACTCCAGCAGCATGGTGGGTATCTTATAGACCATCCCAAAACATACACTAATGAAATACGGTAGTAGGTGGCAGTTTTTATCATTACACATCCTTATTTCTTTAAGTTGGAAAACTTTCAATTGAATATACAGTAAATATTAGCACATTGCTATTATTAAACATTATTAACTCAAAGCAGTCTGCGCTCCTCAGAAATATGTTAATTTACTTCTTATATACAGTACTGTATATGAATGTTTCTGTGCAGTGCCCTGAGATGACTTCTGTTGTGACTTGGCACTTTATAAATAAACTGAATTGAATTCAAATGAACTATTTGTGATTAGACTAGACCAATTTATTGACAAAAATGATATTCTAAGTAATACTCAGTATGGATTCAGAGCAAAAACCTCTACGTCAAATGCTATCATGGAATTAATAGAACAAATAATTACTGCTATTGATCAAAAAAGATTTTGTCTTGGTATTTTTGTTGATTTAAAAAAAAGCATTTTATACTGTTGATCATACCATTCTCATTGATAAATTAAGTAAATATGGTGTTAGAGGACCAGCATTACAGTGGGTATCTAGTAGGGATGTCTGATAATATCGGCCTACCGATATTATCGGACCGATATTGGCATAAAAATGTAAAATCTCTACATATCGGTATCGGTTTTTCTTCCGATAACAAAAGCCCGATAATTCACATTTTATTTAACAATGAAAAATTATAGTAGGCTGTATATTTTACTTGTTATTTTAGTTGACATTACATGTTCCAAGCTCTTTTACAGCTACAATGTTTAATTTTATTTGTTATTTAAAATTTGTCCTAGCTATAGTGGGTATTGTCAGGATTATCTCAGGGAGAGCATGATCCAACCTATTGTTTAAGTTTTTTTTAAATAAATATGGCAGTTTTTCCATAACTTCAGTTGAAATGGTTCTTATTTTCTACAGACTGTTTGCCTATGGAATGTATCCAGTGGGGCAACACAATAAAGCAGACAAAATGTCCCTGACAGGAGATATATAATTTCACCTTAATATCGGTTTGTAATATCGGTTAATATCGTAATCGGAAATTAAGTGTTAAACAATATCGGCATATCGAATATCGGCAAAAAAGTCAATATCGAGCATCTCTAGTATCTAGCCATCTCAGAAACAGAAAACAATTTGTACAAATAAATGAGGTAAGATTCAACCTCTGTAATATCACATGTGGAGTCCCTCAGGGCTCTATAATTGGACCAAAGTTCTTTATTCTGTATGTGAATGACTTGGTAAAAATGTCAGGACTCCTCAAATGTATCCTTTTTGCTGATGATACAACATTTTTTTGTTTTGGTAAGGACATGGAACAGATGTTGGAGTTTATGAAGACAAAATTTGTAAAAATACAAAATTGGTTTAAACTTAATAAATTATAATTGAATTTAGATAAAACTAAGTACATGATATTCAGTAAAAAAAAGGAAACTGTTGATGTTCCATTTAAGATTGATGGTGTTGAGATCTGTCGTGTGCCTGGTTAAAACCAAACCCTTGTCCTTCACTTTGCTTCGTACTAGGGTCTAGACTTTCTGTTATAGAGAACCGATTCTTGCTGGAGGCGTGGCCTCTGCTGAGGAACAAAACCATTGGATCTGATTTTACCCAATCGTTAACGTTTGGCCGTGACGTATGTTGCGCGGAGCTGCGTAGGAAGGCGAGGGCCAGGCTAACTATTCAGATAAACAGCTCAGAAACCACTCGGTGGATATTTTTTTGCTACCAGTGTGTAATTATATGGCTTTAATTTACTAACTGTTGGCCTGGATGAAACATTTGAGATAAAATTCGATTTTTTATAATTTATTTTCGTAGTGCCCCCGAGGCTGTTTGGAAAAAGTCAAACCGAAACAATTTAAATCCAGCAGATTTGACCATTTTGTGAATTGATTAAGGAACGATTAAGCTCAGGAACCCTTGTGCTATAACGTCAGCTAAGAAATATATTTTTTCTCAGCAAAGAAATAATAGTTTTTACCGTGTTTTCTTGTAAATTCCTTCGTGCCAGCAGCCATTTTAAGCAGGGCAAACTGCGCATGAAATCGACGTCGTTCAAAACTCCGCCTTCTGTTCTCTGATTGGTCCAGCCAAAAATCTGCCAGCGAAATCCTTCTCTATGGGAGAAGTCCCAGACGGAGCAGTGAAGGGAAAATAGAATTGAGCGGAGCTGCGTAGGAAGGCGAGGGCCAGGCTAGTCGTGTGAGTGAAGTGAAGTTTTTGGGTGTTATTATTGACGACAAACTGATGTGGAAACATCACATAAATTCTGTTAGGACAAAAATAGCTAAAGCTATTGCAGTATTGTACAAAGTCAGGAACTTGTTAAATGATAAAGCTCTGTATTTGTTGTACAACACAATTATTGTTCCACACCTAATTTATTGCATTGATGTTTGGGGTAAAGCATGTAAAACATTTACGGAGCCTGTTTTTGTGCTACAGAAAAGAGCTATAAGAATTATCACTAGAAAACATTACTGTCACCCATCAAGCACATTATTTTATCAACTGAAGTTATTGAAGTTCCATGACTTAGTGTATTATAATATTCTGTCAGTTATGTATAGAGCTCATAAAAATGAACTACCGTTGAATATCCAAATACATTTTGTTAAACGTCAAAGCTGTTATAATCTTAAGGGAATAGAGATTTTTGTAAAACCAAAATACAGAAGTACAAGCCCAAAACCAGAAAAGTTGGCACGTTGTGGAAATCGCAAATAAAAACAGAATACAATGACTTGCAAATCTTTTTCAACCTATATTCAATTGAACACACTGCAAAGACCACATACTTAACGTTCGAACCGGTAAACTTTGTTATTTTTTGCAATTATTAGCTCATTTGGAATTTGATGCCTGCAACATGTTTCAAAAAAGCTGGCACAAGTGACAAAGAAGACAGAGAAATTTGAGGAATGCTCATCAAACACTTATTTGGAATATCCCACAGGTGAACATGCAAATTGGGAACAAGTGGGTGCCATGATTGGGTATAAAAGCAGCTTCCTTGACATGCTCAGTCATCCACATAGAAGGATGGGGCGAGGGTCACCACTCTGTGAACAAATGCGTGGGCAAATTGTCGAACAGTTCAAGAACAACTTTTCTCAACGAGCTATTGCAAGGAATTTAGGAATTTCACCATCTACGGCCCGTAATATCATCAGAAGGTTCAGAGAATCTGGAGAAATCACTACACGTAAGGGGCAAGGCCGAAAACCAACATTGAATGCCCGTGACCTTCGATCCCTCAGGCGGTACTGCATCAAAAACCGACATCAGTGTGTAAAAGATATCACCACATGGGCTCAGGAATACTTCAGAAAACCACTGTCAGTAACTACAGTTCGTCGCTACATCTGTAAGTGCAAGTTAAAGCTCTACTATGCAAAGCAAAAGCCATTCATCAACAAGATCCAGAAACGCCGCCGGCTTTGCTGGGCCCGAGCTCATCTGAGATGGACTGATGCAAAGTGGAAAAGTGTTCTGTGGTCTGATGAGTCCACATTTCAAATTGTCTTTGGAAACTGTGGACGTCGTGTCTTACGGACCAAAGAGGAAAAGAACCATCAGGACTGTTATAGGCGCAAAGTTCAAAAGCCAGCATCTGTGATGGTATGGGGGTGCATTAGTGCCCAAGGCATGGGTAACTTACACATCTGTGAAGGCACCATTAATGCTGAAAGGTACATACAGGTTTTGGAGCAACATATGCTGCCATCCAAGCGACGTCTTTTTCATGGACGCCCCAGCTTATTTCAGCAAGACAATGCCAANCGTAAGGGGCAAGGCCGAAAACCAACATTGAATGCCCGTGACCTTCGATCCCTCAGGCGGTACTGCATCAAAAACCGACATCAGTGTGTAAAAGATATCACCACATGGGCTCAGGAATACTTCAGAAAACCACTGTCAGTAACTACAGTTCGTCGCTACATCTGTAAGTGCAAGTTAAAGCTCTACTATGCAAAGCAAAAGCCATTCATCAACAAGATCCAGAAACGCCGCCGGCTTTGCTGGGCCCGAGCTCATCTGAGATGGACTGATGCAAAGTGGAAAAGTGTTCTGTGGTCTGATGAGTCCACATTTCAAATTGTCTTTGGAAACTGTGGACGTCGTGTCTTACGGACCAAAGAGGAAAAGAACCATCAGGACTGTTATAGGCGCAAAGTTCAAAAGCCAGCATCTGTGATGGTATGGGGGTGCATTAGTGCCCAAGGCATGGGTAACTTACACATCTGTGAAGGCACCATTAATGCTGAAAGGTACATACAGGTTTTGGAGCAACATATGCTGCCATCCAAGCGACGTCTTTTTCATGGACGCCCCAGCTTATTTCAGCAAGACAATGCCAAGCCACATTCTGCACGTGTTACAACAGCGTGGCTTCGTAGCAAAAGAGTGCGGGTCCTCCCCTGGCCTGCCTGCAGTCCAGACCTGTCCCCCATTGAAAATGTGTGGCGCATTATGAAACGTAAAATACGACAACGGAGACCCCGGACTGTTGAACAACTTAAGCTGTACATCAAGCAAGAATGGGGAAGAATTCCACCTGAAAAGCTTCAAAAATTGGTCTCCTCAGTTCCCAAACGTTTACTGAGTGTTGTTAAAAGGAAAGGCGATGTAACACAGTGGTAAATATGTCCCTGTGCCAACTTTTTTGCAATGTGTTGCTGCCATTGAATTCTAAGTTAATGGTTATTTGCAAAACAAAATAAAGTTTCTCCGTTCGAACATTAAATATATTGTCTTTGCATTCTATTCAGTTGAATATGGGTTGAAAAAGATTTGCAAGTCATTGTATTCTGTTTTTATTTGCGATTTGCACAACGTGCCAACTTTTCTGGTTTTGGGCTTGTAGTTTGAAGGGTCGGTCAACCTCAATCCAGGGAATTGGATTGTGGAACGGTTTAGAGACTGAAATAAAAAATGCAAAATCAATGTTTACATTTAAGAAAATGATCAAAACCAACATATTGCAAATATATATATGAAATAGTATAGCGTGTGTGTAGTTCGATAATTATAGGGAGCTGTTCTTTTTTTTGTTCCGTTACTTGTTGATGATTTTTTTGTTTAAATTGATTGTTTGAAAAGAGGGGGCAAATATAATAAGATTTTTTCTTCATTCTGGTACCCTTCATTTTATTTTTATATTGTATAGTCTCATGTATGGGATTGTTTTGTGTTGCATTTTAAAATGAATAAATTAGTTTTAAAAAATAAAATAAAAAAAGAATTGAAATTATTTAAAAAAAAACACTAATTTGGGCATATGCAACATCAATGCTTTAACTACCATGTTTATACCAACATACGAGACACATGTAGAGCCATACCACGCCACCACCATGGCCTCTCTGACCACATCTCCATCTTTCTGGTTACTCGCACAACAACCCCCACCGAGACGTTCCAGACCCACACAGAAGATCATCACTGTGTGGCCCAGCAACAGTGACTCTGTACTGCAGGACTGGTTTGCACGCACCAACTGGCAGGTCTTCAGGGAGGCTGCTGTAGAGGGAGAACTGGATCTGGAGGAATACACATCTGTTGTCCTTAGATACATCAGTAAGTGCGTTGAAGATGTCACCACCACCTGGACTGTCTATTTTATGACTGTCTATTGTTGTCGCTGTTGTCCATTGTTATCATCACTCTTTGCTAAAATCAGTTCTCTCTTGTAAATGAGTCCTCGAGGCTCAATGGGATTTACCTGTCTAAATAAAGGTTGAATGAATGTGCTACCCGAATCAAAAACCCTGGCTGAACGCAGAGGTCCGTACTCTGTCTGGACTTAGCATTGTTGTGGATATATCAGCAAAATAAAGGATAAATAAAGGCTGATTATGTAAAAGTTGTCAATAAATAAATAAAATAAAATTATGTGATATTAATACATTAGAATGTATCATATTATGTATAAGAATATACTGTATGTATAAGGTATCTAATGTACATAATGTTGTAAAAAATACCACAAAGCTGTGTGTGCTATGGTTGTACCAACCAAAAAGTAAAAGAAAATGCATCTCATTTAGTAAGTAAGCAGATTTAATTTGATTTACCTTTACATTCTTGTACAGCTTCCACCAGATTTTTATTATCCATAATGTCTTATTAAACCATTATGATCATTATGATAATCCCATAATGTATTATGTATGTATGTATGTATGTATGTATGTATGTATGTATGTATGTATGTATGTATGTATGTATGTGTATTATTAAAATCAACACTGTAAATTACTTTCCCATCTAAATGTGAAATAAGGTTATCCAGAGTTTCTGGTGACAATCTGGGTTGTAAAATTTTTTGATTTGTGATATTTCCATTTCTTATCTACATTTCAAATATTATAAACTCAAAATAGCATCCTTTTGCCAAAAATCTGTGTTGAAATATTTATTTTATGAAAATAAAACAGCCCCCTCCCTTACCTTCATCTGGATCTCTTCTCATACTGGAGTATCCTTAAATCACAAACTGTAGATTAGATTTAAGCCATGTTTCCAGATTCAAAAAGTTTGTTTGTCCGCCTCAGAATCCAAATGAAGCAAGGCCAAACCCAGCCAGGATAAAGCCAGTTAGATCATAGAGCTTCCGGTTAAACATCTTACTTTTCAAAATAAAAGCATGTTAATTCAAATTGCGCTGGATTAAATAAAAAAAGCTTTTCTCTCATGTTAAACCATCAAGAAAAAAATGCACTGTGGTAATTTATTACATTTGAGTTGGCTAGAGAACAGTTTAAGTACATTTGTACACACGGATGACGTTGGTGGGCTTATTTTGAAAAGTACTTCCAGGAAGTGTGTTTAATTGGCAGCTGCTCCTCGACAAACACCAACGTGAAGTTGAGGAGAGACAGGTCGGAGAACAGGTAAGGTTTTTGACTTTTAAATAATGATTATTCTGAGGCAGACAAAGAAACTTTTTGAACCTGGCACTGAGCATAATCTGGTTTTGACAGGACTGGAATGGAGACTTGATGAGGACAGGGACATTAGGTGAATGAGGGAGAGGAAAGGGAAGACAAACGAGAAAAGTCAAAACTCAAGTTTAGAATTAATCAGTCCAAGGAGAGAAGTTTTATAGTTTGTAAAAAAAAAAAAAAGAAAAAAGAAGAAGAAGATGGTGAGAGATTCATTCAGAAGAAAAGTAAAATTCAGGGAAGAGGATGAAAATGTTAAGCATAGTGGTTAAGAAGGCAGAAGTACATTTAGCAAAAATCCTTAGGGATGGATATTTGTTTGTTACTGTAAAAACTGAAGAGCAGAAAAATAAAGTCATTGAAATTGAAAACACCTGTAGAAAGAACGTGAGAGAGGAGAATTATTGGAAAAACAAACCAGTTAACAAAGGGTGTGATTACAGGGATCCCACTAGGTGAGGATTAGTGATGTAGAAGTCAGTAACTTTACAAGATTATTATGAAACACTGATGGAGAATGGGTTCAAAGTATGTCGATAATGTTGACATTTAAAGTGAGTAAATTCCCAGAAATAATCAAAATAGGTTTCTTGAGTTTTTTAGTTAGGCCTTACATCTGTGCGGCCGTGGCACAGTGGTAATGGCAGTCGACCCCCGATCAGAAGGTTGGAGGTTCGAATCCCGCGTCCGCCCACCATGTGTCGTTGTGTCCCTGGGCAAGACACTTAACCCCGAGTTGCTCCCGGTAGATCTGGATGGCGCTTTGCAAGGCAGGCTACCACTACCGGTGTATGAATGGGTGGATGGCTGGTATTGTAAAGCGCTTTGGGGCTCCTCACAGGGGGCTTATTTATATAGCGCTTTCTAGAAAGCGCTATATAAATAAGCTCCATTTACCATTTACCATCTATCCTCTACGCAGATATTTTTAAATGCCAAAAATGTGAACACAGCTGCAGTGTACAGAGGAATGCAAAGGCAGGTTGCACATTTTAGTTACCAGTTATGCAACAGTTACTAGTTATGCAACAAGCACCAGCAGGATTTAATGTAGGATTTTATTTTACATTATATCGTACAATCCAATTTAGTAAAGCGCAGAAGGTGCATGCACAATGGAAAGTAGTATAAAAAAATGTATGAAAGCAAAGTTTGTTACCAATAAAAATATGATGGCTGCTAGACACCAATATTTAAAGTAGCCAGCAGGACAAGTATATATATAAAAAAAAAATCACTCATCGTGGATAAAATTACAAATAAAATGAATAATTTTACTCTGGCCAACACTTGAGTCCCAAACTAAATTTCCCTGCAAACCTAACAAAGTAAATCAGCCTGTACAAGAAAAATGCATACAAATTTAGGAACAAGTTGCTTAGAGCACTGCTAGAAGTTCATTGTCCAAGTGTAAACAACAAATTAATTGCATACTGTATACAGTATTTCCTAAATTGAATCCTTTCTTTTTGTTCAAGAGCTTATCAGATTAAACTGTTCAGACTTTATCATAGTATTTTTTTAAACTTCTGTTAATTTTGTTGTTGTGTATTAAAACAACAAGAGTGCTGTTAATTCTGAAACATAAAGCTCATCCATCCATCCATCCATCCATCCATCCATCCATCCATCCATCCATCTATGGACCTTACCAAGCTCCGCCCACAGGGCCGCGTTTCATTGGCTAATGCCCATAACACGTCACAGCGCAGCTTCCACGTGCGTGCCGGTCTCACAAAACAAACGCTACAGTAGCATTTGTGAGACCGGCACCACATGCTACTTACATTGCTAGCTAGCATACGTGCAGAATTTTTTTGCGTCAGGGCTGGAAAAATTGTCCTCCACCGTCAGTGGGGTATCTGTACCGGAGATGTCAGGTACCCTGACCGTATTTGTGGAAGTAAAATTCACCGTTTCCCTATATGTGAAACTGAATGCCTGGCTTGGATCAAAGCTTGTGCACGACCACAAAACTGAACAATTATTTCTTTCACCAGCAGAGAAGGGTTGACCTGCTTTTGAAACCTGCTAGTTAACAACACACGGTCACGATGAGAGAGAGCCACAGTTCACTGAACGTCCTGGAAGTTGGGAAGAAACAGCTCGGCTAACTCCACATGAGCTAGCTAACACAACGAGCTCTACTGTCGATTTCACCTAAAACTGCACAAAATCGTGACACGAAGGCTGGATTTTAACTAACACACCGAACAGCTGAGCTCATTAGCTCTCACAAAAGTCGCTGTCGGCGTGTTTAGCAGCTAAAGCAGCAACGGCTAACCAATGGAGATTACAGTTAGCATTAGCTTTGCGACCAAGGCACACTCAAAGTTTTGCCAACAACAGAAATCACTGATTTCAAAAGTAATCCTCAAAACCATGAATGCCTGACTTACCCAGCCTTGCAGGACAATAGTCATCAGTGATCCTGTCCACAGCTGTAATAATGCTGAGCGTTCAGGAGCTGATGTTTTCCTCATCAAACAGTAGTAGCATTAGCTGTGACACGCACGCTGTTGGAGGCATCGCGTGGATCAAACAACTTGATAACGTCCAAAAAAAAAAATCATGAACTTGTTGGTTCCCCTGTCTATTGTCATGGCTGATATTTTGTTGGAATCTGGCAGAAATGATACACTATTCGACTCAGAAATACCCTCCAGAGTCAGTCGACGCCATATTTTCCATTGAAACTAGGGCTGAGCTTGGGAGACACGGAGACCGGCCGGAGCTTAGGGGGCGTTTCTGGGCGGAGCTTGGTAAGGTCCATCCTTCTGTCTTTACTCACTTCTTCCTCCCCAGGTGCTTTCATAGTTGCCCACTGTTTTACCTGGGTGTATCTAAGGTGTGATTGGTTAAATGCAGAGAACTAATTTCACCGTTGTATGGGAACATACAGTGACAACAATGTCAGACCCCCCCCCCTTTACCTTTTCGGGTTACGGGGGTCACTGATGCCCAAATCCAGTAGTCGCTGTGCGAGAGGTGGGGTACCCCTTGAACGGGTCTCCAGTCCATCACATGGAGACAAATGATAAACAACCATTCACTATCTCACTCACACCTAGGGACAATTTAGAGTTACCAGTCAGCCTAACATTAGCGTGGTTAAAACCAGACCCTTGTCCTTCACTTCGCTTCGTACTAGGGTCTGGACTTTCTCCATAGAGAACCGATTCTTGCTGGAGGTGTGGCCTCTGCTGAGTTTACCCAATCGTTAACGTTTGGCCGTGACGTATGTTGCAGCTCCGCACAACATACGTCACGTTAGCCTGTCCAGTCCAGTTAGCCTGGAGGTCCA
>JBBPBX010021758.1:10054-20262 GCA_038048925.1 Garcialebias charrua | reverse complement strand
AGTTTAGCCTGGCGAGGTCCAGGCTATCAGATAAATAGCTCAGAAACCACTCGGTGGATATTTTTTCTGCTACCAGTGTGTAATTATATGGCTCTAATTTACTGACTGTTGGCCTGGATGAAACATCCATCCATCCATCCATTTTCTTCCGCTTATCCGGGGTCGGGTCGCGGGGGTAGCAGCCTAAGTAGGGAGGCCCAGACTTCCCTCTCCCCAGCCACTTGGAGCAGCTCCTCTGGGGGAATCCCAAGGCGTTCCCAGGCCAGCCGAGAAACATAGTCCCTCCAGCGTATCCTGGGTCTTCCTCTGGGTCTCCTCCCGGTGGGACATGCCCGGAACACCTCACCAGGGAGGCGTCCAGGAGGCATCCTAACCAGATGCCCGAGCCACCTCAACTGGCTCCTCTCGATGTGGAGAAGCAGCGGCTCTACTCCGAGTCCCTCCCGGATGACTGAGCTTCTCACCCTATCTCTAAGGGAGAGTCCAGCCACCCTGCGGAGAAAACTCATTTCAGCCGCTTGTATCCGAGATCTTGTTCTTTCGGTCATAACCCAAAGCTCATGACCATAGATGAGGGTGGGAACGTAGATCGATCGGTAAATTGAGAGCTTTGCCTTTTGACTCAGCTCTCTCTTCACCACGACAGACCGGTACAGCGCCCGCTTCACTGCGGACGCTGCACCTATCCGCCTATCGATCTCACGCTCCAGTTTTCCCTCATTCGTGAACAAGATCCCGAGATACTTAAACTCCTCCACTTGGGGCAGGACCTCCTCCCCGACCCGGAGAGGGCACGCTACCCTTTTCCGGCTCAAGACCATGGCCTCGGATTTGGAGGAACTGATCCTCATCCCGGCCGCATCGCATTCAGCTGCAAACCGCTCCAGTGAAAGCTGTAGATCACGAGCTGATGAAGCCAATAGGACCACATCATCTGCAAAAAACAGAGAAGCGATTCTAAGGCCACCAAAACGGATCCTCTCAACACCTTGGCTGCGCCTAGAAATTCTGTCCATAAAAGTTATAAACAGAATCGGTGACAAAGGGCAACCTTGGCGGAGTCCAACTCTCACCGGAAACGAGCCTGACTTACTGCCGGCAATGCGGACCAAGCTCTGACACCGGTCGTACAGGGACCTAACAGCCCATATCAATGGGCCTGGTACCCCATACTCCCGGAGTACCCGCCACAGAACCCCCCGAGGGACGCGGTCGAATGCCTTTTCCAAGTCTACAAAGCACATGTAAACTGGTTGGGCAAACTCCCACGCACCCTCCAGGACCCTGTTGAGGGTGTAGAGCTGGTCTAGTGTTCCACGACCAGGACGAAAACCACACTGCTCCTCCTGAATCCGAGGTTCGACTATCCGACGGACCCTCCTCTCCAGAACCCCTGAATAGACCTTACCAGGGAGGCTTAAGAGTGTGATCCCTCTATAGTTGGAACACACCCTACGGTCCCCCTTTTTGAATAGGGGAACCACCACCCCAGTCTGCCAATCCAAGGGAACTGCCCCCGATGTCCACGCGATATTGCAGACCAGAATCGCCTCGAAGCCGTACGGAAGTCATTCTCCATGGCCTCTCCGAACTCCTCCCACGCCCGAGTTTTTGCCTCAGCAACCACCCGAGCCGCATGCCGCTTGGACTGCCGGTACCTATCTGCTGCTTCCGGGGTCCCACAGGCCAAAAAGGCCCAATAGGACTCCTTCTTCAGCTTGACAGCATCCCTCACCGCCGGTGTCCACCACCGGGTTCGAGGGTTGCCACCACGACAGGCACCAACAACCTTGCGGCCACAACTCCGATAAGCTGCCTCGACAATAGAGGCGCGAAACATGGCCCACTCGGGCTCAATGTCCCCCGCCTCCCTCGGAACGTGTTCAAAGCTCTCCCGGAGGTGGGAGTTAAAGCTCCGTCTTACGGGAGACTCTGCCAGACGTTCCCAGCAGACCCTCACAATACGTTTGGGTCTGCCAGGTCTGACCGGCATCCTCCCCCACCATCGGAGCCAACTCACCACCAGGTAGTGGTCAGTTGACAGCTCCGCCCCTCTCTTCACCCGAGTGTCCAGGACATGCGGCCGCAGATCAGATGAGACGACAACAAAGTCGATCATTGAACTACGACCTAGGGTGTCCTGGTGCCAAGAGCACATATGGACACCCTTATGCCTGAACATGGTGTTTGTTATGGACAATCCATGACGAGCACAGAAGTCCAACAACAGAACACCACTCGGGTTCAGATCAGGGGGGCCGTTCCTCCCAACCACACCCCTCCAGGTCTCACTGTCATTGCCCACGTGAGCGTTGAAGTCCCCCAGCAGAACAAGGGAGTCCCCAGGAGGCGCACCCTCCAATACCCCCTCCAAGGACTCCAAAAAGGGTGGGTAATCTGCGCTGCCGTTCGGCGCATAGGCACAAACAACAGTCAGAGCCCGTCCCCCCACACGTAGGCGAAGGGAGGCTACCCTCTCGTTCACCGGGGTGAACCCCAACGTACAGGCACCGAGATGGGGGGCAACAAGTATGCCCACTCCTGCTCGGCGCCTCTCACCAGGGGCAACTCCAGAGTGGAAGAGTGTCCAACCCCTCTCAAGGAAACTGGTTCCAGAGCCAGAGCCATGCGTTGAGGTGAGTCCGACTATTTCTAGCCGGAACCTCTCAACCTCACACACTAGCTCAGGCTCCTTCCCCACCAGAGAGGTGACATTCCATGTCCCAATGGCCAGCTTCTGTAGCCGAGGATCAGACCGCCAGGGTCCCCGCCCTCGGCCACCACCCATTCCACAATGCACCCGACCCCTTTGGCCCCTCCCACAGGTGGTGAGCCTATGGGAAGGGGGACCCACGTCTCCTCTTCGGGCTGTGCCCGGCCGAGCTCCATGGGTGAAAGCCCGGCCACCAGGCGCTCGCCAACGTGCCCCTCCTCCGGGCCTGGCTCCAGAGTGGGGCCCCGGTGACCCGCGTCCGGGCGAGGGAACATTGTTTCCATTTATATTACTCATCATAAGGGGTCTTGTGGGCTGCGCTTTGTCTCGTCCCTCACCTAGGACCTGTCTGCCTTGGGTGACCCTACTAGGGGCATAAAGCCCCTGACAGCATAGCTCCTAGGATCATTGGGACACTCAAACCCCTCCACCACGGTAAGGTGGCAGCCCAGGGAGGGGCTGGATGAAACATTTGAGATAAAATTCGATTTTTTATAATTTATTTTCGTAGCGCACCCGAGGCTGTTTGGAAAATGTCAAACCGAAACTATTTAAATCCAGCAGATTTGACCATTTCGTGAATTGATTTAGGAACTGTTAAGCTCAGGAACCCTTCTGATATAACGTCAGCTAAGAAATATATTTTTTCTCAGCAAAGAAATAATAGTTTTTTACCTTGTTTTCTTGAAAATTCCTTCGTGCCGGCAGCCATTTTAACTGACGACGTCAGTCGACGTCATTCAAAACTCCGCCTTCTGTTCTCTGATTTGGTCCGGTCAAAAATCTACCGGAGAAATCCTTGTCTGTGGGAGAAGTCCCAGACCCTAGTACGAAGCGAAGTGAAGGACAAGGGTCTGGTTTTAACCAGGCTAGCCCAACATGCATGTTTTTGGTTTGTGGGAGGAAACTGGAATACCTGGAGAAAACTCACGCATGCATGGATAGAACATGCAAACTCCACCCAGAAGGCCCCCGGCTGGGATTCAATCTGACGACCTTCTTTCTGATTGGCGGCAGCTCTACCAACCACCGTGCTGCCCTCAAGATAAACTAGGTGCAGAAAAACAATTATTATTATTATAATTATTATTATTAATATAGAGGCGAGGACACTTTAAAAAGTCAACATCAGCTAAACTATTATTGTCTCTGAAACTATGAAGTTTGGATCAATGATTTTTTTTTTGTCCCCTTGTTTTTTCTTACAGGAACTGTGACACATCCTGGGTCTACTGTAAAATAAATTCAAAACATCTCCTCTTATGACAAGAAACCAAACTTCTTTTGAATAATTCAGCATCATTTTTGCAAACCAGTTATAAAGCCTGTGCTCTGAAACGACTATATGTTTTTATACTTCCAGCGCAGGTATTTTAAGCAGAAAAAGCTTATTGTTCAATTAACATAAATTTGCTGAACAGTGTTCTTGCTTGCAGAATTCCCTCCATCTTAGATGAGGTCTTCATAAAATAATGCAACCACGAAAACGAGGCTGTCTGCAGATAGTACTGAAACTCACAGTTGCACTGGGGTCGCTGTGGACTCTTTATCTAGTCAGTCAACTGAATACAGCCGCAGACCTTGGTTTCATCCACATGCACAGATGGCTGGAGTACACAGATGATGATGGTGGCAGCTTAGAGAAAGCGTGCAACTGTTCAGCAATCACGCGTGGAGAGCAGGAAGCACTGGACCAGGCCAAATTATTGACTCTTACCAAAGATTTCCGCAAGAAAATTAAGATCCCTGATGAGTTTTACATTAATGAAACCCAAGACTGCAGGTGTGTTGCTTTTAACTATAGTAAATGCATTAGTAATTCAGTGTTTTATGAGCTTTTGGTGTACTGACAAGTGACATTGTTACAGAAATTTCAAATTAAAGAGGAAATACATACCATTTCCACTGAGCAATGAAGAGGCAAACTTTCCTTTGGCTTTTTCTATGGTTGTTCATCACAAGGTAAGCAAATTTTAAAGTTTGAATTGAAAAGTCAGTGAACTCAAACTGTAAATTAGGGCTATTTTTTTGTCATATATCCTGTTATATTTAAAGTTCATGGTACACTACACTCACTGACAAAAATTAGTTGCACTCCAAAAAGAATAGTCTATTTGAATGCAATGCAGAATAATTTAAATGGCTATGTAAAAGTCTCTGTTTGCAATAAGTTGGCAGATCTAGAACGAGCAACAGAGTACAGGTATTGATGTTATAATAATTGGAGCTAGTTTTAGTGTAGCCACTAGCCAGGCGGTTTCTAGAGTGTTTAACAGTCAAAACAGTGATTGAAGGTCACCAGATGCAGGTCAGTAACATCCTGACCTGCATCGCCTAACATCGCCCCCGCCTATCTCTCGGATCTGATACACCCATATGTCCCTCCTCGTGCTTTGAGGTCAGAGGATCAGGTACTCTTAATAGTTCCAGAAACTCGCCTTAAGCGCAGGGGTGACAGAGCGTTCTCTGTAGCAGGCCCAAGACTCTGGAACGAGTTACCGCTGCTCATCAAACAGGCCCCCTCCCTCTCGGTTTTCAAATCCCGGTTAAAAACTCACTACTACTCCATCGCTTTCAATGCCAGCTGATGTGTACTGGATCGTTTGATTTATGATCTGCAATGTTTTTATGTTTTTCGTGTTGTACTTCATTGTATGTGTTGCCTGTTGCGTGTTTGTTTGTCCAGCACTTTGGTGGACTTGTTCCTGTTTAAAGTGCTTTATAAATAAAATGGTATGGTATGGTATGGTATCCTGCTTCTGCATGAACTAACCCTCCTGAGGCAGCACCTCGGTCCAGCCTTCAATAAGACAAAGACTCTTCACAGGTAGTAGCACGTCTTTTCACTGCCTGCAACAAGTTGAACTCCTCCTGTGGTTCTCTGATCTTTCCACAAACTGTGGGATAAGCTCAGTTGTCAACCCAATTACATTCTACAGTACTGGGTTTTGAGGAGCCAGTTACTGTGCCTAGTTGCTGCAGGAGAAAACAATGGTATGTTCTACTAGGTTGGGATTACAAGTGCAGCATTAGAATGGTTCCACTCATACCTGAGTGATAGGAGTTTCTGTGTCAAGGTTGGTAATTGTTTCCCTGCCTCAAGGCTTCTTTCCTGTGGGGTCCCACAGGGCAAAGTTTTTGGACCCCTTCTGTTTTCAGTCTGTTTCCTTTAGGGTCTATCCTGAAGAAACAAGGTCTTTCATTTCATTTTTATACTGATGATTGTCATATTTTTTTGCCCTTAAAACCAAATAGTTCCTGCTCGATTCACCCTTTGTTAAATCACATGAGGCATGGATGGCTTCAAACTTTTTAAGTTTTAATGATCAGAAGGCTTGAATTAATTGTGTTTAGCCCTAGCTCTACTGTTGTCTCTGATCCGGTAATCCTGGACTCCCTTCAGCCTTATCTGTTACAAATCTCGGGATGGTTTTAGACTCTTGACTTTAAGTTTAATAAACAGATTAACTGTTATACAGAAAAGCTTCTTCCATTTAAGGCAGATAGCTAACCTTAAGCGAGTGTTGTCCAGATCTGACCTTGAAAAACGAGTCCATATTTTTATCACTACCCGACTGGAGTACTGTAATGCACTCTATGCTGGGGTCTGTCAGGTCTCCATTTCCCTTCTCCAGCTCGACCAAAATGCTGCTGCTTCACTCTTAACTAGAACTTCTAGGTTCGAGCATATTACACCAGTTTTATCCTCCCTTCATTGGCTCCCTGTAGGTACCAGAATCAATGTTTTAAATTCTCCTGCTAACATTTAAGTGCATAGCTGGCCTTGCACCCCCTTATCTCTCTGAGCTATTGGAACCATATGTTCCCTCTTGGGCCCTGAGAACATCTGATCAGCTGCTTTTGGCTGTTCGAAACACACAAAGCTCAGAAGCGATCTGGCTTTTTCAGTCATTGGTCCCAAATTTTGGAACAATCTGCACACCCAACATTAGGTAGGCCAGTGATTTATTTATGTTTTTAAATCTCTGCAAAAAGAACTCATCTGTTTTCTCTGGCATTTCACACAGTGTGATTTGATTTAGTATATTTTTGCACTGTGTTGTTATGTTATTTCTTTATGTTTTTAATTAATTTTTGGCACTATTGTGGAAGCCGGCAGAAAGAGACGAAAAATATTTTGAGTCTCGATTCTCAATGTCTTCCAGCGTCAAGCTCAGGAGAAACAACTGAATTACAACCGTTGAACTGCTCCCTTTATATTCTGTCCCTTTCACAATAAGAGCACATTCAGATGTGAAATATATACATTTTTGTCCGCCACACTATCATTATTTTTATTTTTTCCCATTCAATTACTTTCATTGATTTTTTTTTTTGTTAAGCACTTTGACAGCTTCTGTTTTAAACGGGCTTTACAAATAAAGTTGACATGACTTGACTACTACAAACCTCTGCTTGTATCCAATCCAAGTAGGAGCCAAATCCTGCTGCTATGGGACTAGCAGTGTGGTCATGTTGTCAACACTGCCTTTCAACACGTGCAATTTCATTTAATTTTCACCAGTCTGCTCAACAAGTGTAACACAGTTTGGAAGAATTGATCAGTGCTTTATAGTTGGTATTTGAAGATAAAAGAAGGTACTCAGTGTTACAAAAGTTTATAAAATGGTCTTTGTATTGCAAAAAGGGAGCAAGTCAATTGTCTGCTGCTTCACCAATTTATTGGTTTGTTTCATTTACCTCTTCAAAAGTATATACTGTAATAAACGAAGCATAACATGTCAAATGTATGCCTAAAAATAAACAACCCAAATTTTTTTTCTTAAACTTTAGGTGCAGAACTTTGAACGACTTCTGCGAGCAATCTATGCACCACAAAATATTTATTGCATCCATGTGGACAAAAAATCAAAGCCCTCTGTAACCTCAGCCATCCAAGCCATTGTTTCCTGTTTCCCCAACGTCTTCCTGGTCAGTCAGGCTGTGGATGTGGTCTATGCTGGTTGGCCACGCGTACAAGCTGACCTGAACTGTATGGCTGATCTTTATTCCGCCAGTACAAAATGGAAGTACTTCATCAACCTTTGTGGTCAGGACTTCCCTTTGAAAACCAACTTGGAAATGGTGAGAATGCTGCGTTCACTGAGGGGCAGTAACAGCTTGGAGTCGGAGACCATACCTGCAGGAAAGAAGGGGAGGATATCAAGAGTTTATAAAATTGTCAAAGGACAAATTATGGTACTTTTGGAGAATGTTTACAACCAGCATAACTTTTGTTATAAAATTTGTAAAGCTCCACTTATCCTTATTGATATTTCATCTCATTATTTTCATGTTTATCGTTTCAGATAACAAATAAGTTGAAGGATCCACCTCCCTTTAACCTGCCCATCAAGTCAGGAAGCGCCTACATTGTGGTTACTCGAGGTTTTGTCCGCAGTGTGTTGGAAGACACTCGAATAGGAACGCTTATTGGTTGGTTGAAAGACACCTTCAGTCCTGATGAGTTTCTGTGGGCAACCGTTCAACGCATGCCCAGTGTTCCTGGCTCAAAGTGGCCCAACAGTAAATACGACCAGTCGGATGTTAACGCCCTTGCACGGCTGGTGAAGTGGCATGGTCAGGAGGGGTCTTGGGATTCAGCATCAGCACTGTATCCAGAGTGTCATGGCAAACATGTCAGGGAGATTTGTGTATATGGAGTTGGAGACCTACAATGGCTGCTTGAGAATCACCATCTATTTGCCAACAAGTTCGACACAGAGACTGACCCCTTTGCGGTCTACTGCTTGGAAAGATATCTCAGACACAAAGCTCTGACTGAGTCAGTAGGGAAAGTTTTTCATGATGTCCACCAATGACCCAGGGGGTGAGAAAGCGTGTGCACACACACAAAATGCAAATAAGGGCAGGAGAACAACAATAATTCATATTGGGAATATGTTTTTAAGCTGCAGGCTGGTTTTTGTGCATTTGTCTTTGTTTAAGGCATTGTTTCAACTGACATTTAAAATTTCTATCATCAGGTACCGATTGTCCTGACATGTATTGATACATTGCTTTTGGCAAACTATTGTAAATAGTAATTGTAATTGTACCTCAAAATAAAAATGTTCATGGAATGTCATGTACCTCATTGATTCACAGTCTTCAATTTTAGCTCCTTTCACTGGTGCTCCTGTACGGCCCTTCACACACTTTGCTCACTACATTTAGAACAAGCCTGTTGTCACATATAAAGTCCATTATATCAATGACAAATATTTACATCCATCAAGACTTATGGTTTCTTTGAATTTTGCAATGATGCAACTTCATTCTTTTAAAATCTAAACTCATTAGATCTCGTTTGTGCAACACCACAGGCTCAAAACTGATTGGTTGCTTGGCTGCAGACTGTTAACGCAACAGAAAAGGTGTGACCGAATCATAGCATGCAAGTGTAACTCTGCAGCCCTTTGGAGGATGAAGGAAATCTTATCAGGCAAAAGCAGTTAAGATTAGTTTTTATACATCAAGAGCTGCTTCTTAATATCAGCCTCAAACGTATGAGCAAAACAACACATTTATGGCTCATCCACTTCTTAGATTTTCTTTGTAATGAAAGTGGCAAAATTAATTTTCATCCATTCATTCAACTTTAGTTTAGTCACATTGAGGTGCAAGATAGATCTGTTTTAAACAAAGACTACAAATGAGGTACAGACAACAATAGGCGATCATAATAAAGAACGAACCATACACGGATTAAAAACCGTTTTTGTAATTTCGTTTTAAAACGAAAAAACGGAATAACCAAAGCTTTTTTGGTTATTTGGTTTTTATTTTGAAACGGAATAACCAAAGAACGAACCATACACGGATTGATCATAAATACATACAAAATGTAAAGTAAATATGAGGAATCAAATAAAAAAATGAAACGGCTACTATAAACAGGAACGTCTGCATTGGGTTTTAAAGCCAGTTTTATTTATTGGTTTTAGCATAGATAATTCAGACAGTTCCCTTTGTCCACTCAGACATGTTTGTTAGTCCTTGACCCTTTCTCATTTGCCTCACGAAAAGAAGCAAAAGTAAAAAACAAGAGTGTTCCCTTAATGTTGCAATTTGTGGCTTTTCTTTGGATTACTGAGTGATTGAATAAGGTTATCCTTTGTGTCTATGACAAAGCTGGACTACTCCCAGTACAGATCAGGGTAAACAAAAATACAGTAGTAAAATATATAGTAGTAAAGTAGGTGTGGAGCCTAACAAACGTAGCCACAAGTTTCCAAAAATCTAAAGTTTTGTCTCATCTAATTAATGGTTTTCTCTTCAGGCAAGATGGTCTCCTCAGCCATCGTCTATCTATGGAGACCATCTTTGTACAGTGTTTATAGAAGCATTCCCCTTGACGTGTTCCTATCAGAATTGTATACTCTTCTAGATGGTCTTATATTGATGAACCGGGAGATTCTGTCAAAAGAATGCATTAGGATTCTGGAAGAATTATTGATTTCCAGAAATTAGTTTTTGTTTTGAATCTTAAAAA
>JBBPBX010021757.1:0-34435 GCA_038048925.1 Garcialebias charrua | reverse complement strand
CCCTGTGGGGTTAATCCAACTACAAGCCCTCACATTAAGCCTACATTATTAACCTAACCATGACTAGTCACAACCGAAAAATTATATCCCCCGTCTGTCACAACCGAACCCTCAATAGGATTAAAACGGAGGCGTCCTGCATGTAATTGGATGTGTCACATTATTTGAGGGCTCTGAGGTTGGCCTGAGTAGCGAAAAAAAGATCTAGTAAGTGAAGACCATCTACACTACAGGGACAAATGTAGGGGTCAATATCACCAGACCTGTCATCTCCATCTGGTGCTGCATAAACAAAGACATGAAATGATACAGGTTATAAAATTTGATTGTGATGAGTGTCTAATATTCATGCAAACTGAAAGTTTGGTCTTTAACAGTTAAAAAATGTATCGCAACCTGTGAGCTATTGTCATCAAACAACATACAATGGAGGCGATCATGTGCATGTAAAACATTGTGTTTTGTCAAAATATTACTATATTGTCAAAATGATGATTGTATTAACGAGGGTGGTTATTTATCAGTCACATTTATGACTGCATGCCGAGTGTTTGTCTAGTAGTGCATCATTAAGATTATTCCATTTGAGGAAAAAATCCTATCCTGTAGAAAATCTGATGATTCTACTCCCATTTCTTTGAAGTTAGTTATCAGTTACGGCTGTGTCTACAGGTAAAAGCAACTACAGTATACCGCACGTCTAAAGCTTATTGGCTCAAATATTTTATCTAATTTATCTAATCTCCAAAGAGGGACAAAATTACAACCAAAATAAAAAAATAAAAGAAATATGTTCAAATACAGTAGATGGGTTATGCTTAGGACTTTGCTAAAACCAACAACTTTCTAGAGCCTTTCTGGTTGTTTGGCAACATTCTGATATAAAATTTTTTTATTATCATCCATCCATTTATTCATTTCCTTTCCAGTTACCGTAGTCAGATAACAAGTCCAGGAGGGAAACCCAGACATTTTGTTTCCTTAGCAACACTCTCAAGTTCCTCCTGGGGAATCCTAAGGTGTTCTCAGTTCAGAGAAGCTACATCATCCTAAAACTTTAGCGAGTTCTGGGTCTGCTGAGGCTCTCAAGGGTCTCATTCAACTGGGACATACTGTACTTAGAAAACCTATAGAGGGAGGCACCCAGTGTGTGTCCTAATCAGATATCTGCACCACCTGAGTGAATGCTTCAGCAGGGCTTTACTCAAAGCTTCCCGGGATGATGGAGGTCTTCATTTTATCTCTAAATAAGGCTGAGCCCAGCCCCCCTACAGAGTAAGCTCATTTCAGTCGCTTGTATCCAGGATCTCTTTCTTTCAGTTATCATCCTCATCCTATCATCATATATGAAGGTTGGAACATATATACTGTATGTGGGAGTTCTGCTCTGCCAGCTCCTGCACCCACAGTGGATCTTTGACTTGATGAGAATGAGGAGAATAAAATGTGTCAGAAGAAATTCAGCCACGCTGGAGCATTACCTGTCAACAGTAGTCTTGTACTAGTCTTCTACTCATGTTTAAAACCAAACAGTAATCGTGTTTCCATCTATTTTCATTTCGAATTTTGAGCTAATTTTTGAAATCTCGCAAAAATGTAAATACAAATTAATGCGGATCAGAAGTGTTTCCATCAACTGGCTTGAAGCGCATCACTTCTAGCCACGCACAGCGTCATTACATCAGACGTCAGCGTCATTACGTCAGACGTCAGCGTCATTACGTCAGACGTCAGCGTTACGCATGTCTACAGTAAACAGGAAGTAGCGGTTGAAAACAGAACCCGACCACACATCTCGTCAAAATGGAGAGAATATTTCAGGTACGTGTTGCTATCGGGCAAGTTGTATTTATTCTGTCATGCCAACTAGTTTTAGCGATGTTACATGTTGTCCGGAGCGGAAACAGCTGATCAGTCACGTGACGTGAATGTTCGCTACGGCAGAACTGAGTCGGCAAATCTGTTTCCATCTGTCGTTTTGCGCATCAGCTCTGTTTCGAAACCCCCAAAAACCACCTCAAGCGAGCGTATCAACTTTTGGGCGAATTAGAGGAAGTTAACTCGAATTTTGCCGTTTCCATTCAGCTTTTCTGATGCGATGCTTCAAAATGCGCATCTAGAAACCTTGATGGAAACACGGCTAGTGATGATTTTCAGGTGTGAGTGTGAGAGTGGATGGTTGTTTGGTGTGAGTGAGACAGGTCCCTCTTGTAAATGAGTCCCCGTGACTCAACGAGGCTAGCCTGTATAAATAAAGGTTGAATGAATTTGTATTTATCTCTGTGCCTTCACCTTGGATGCCCTACTGTTTCCTGAACCCTCTTCTGTGGACCTCGAGCTCTTCTGTGTCATATCAGTTGCCTCCATGACTTCCTACCACTACCACTCAGCTGAACACCTGCACCTCCTTGACCTGGAATTATTTGGGGTCAACCCTCCACATGTCAGACCCTGACCTCCATAGTAAGGAAAATCAGCAATAACATTATCAGCCTTGACTATAAGAACTCTAACCACCTCTTTGCTCTCAGAGTTCCAATCCTATCCCTGGCCTATTGCAGTATTTCTCACTTTGTAAATAAACACTGTAAACTTATGAGTCTTGGTCTTTGTTCTCATTGGTCTTTATATCTGGGTATAGCCGCAATCATCACAAGGTAGACCAGTAAACTGAGATCTTTTCCCTTCAACTCAGCTTTATTCTTCACGACCCAGTGCATGTTGAAGGTTATGACCCAAAGACACCAACAGAACCACATCATTTGCAAAAAACAGAGATGAGACCCTGAAGTTCACTAACCTGACACCATCCTCTCCACCACTGTGCCCTGAGATCCTGTTGATGAACGCCACAAACCTGCTCGAACACAAAGGACAGCCCTGGTGGAGTCAAGGAACATAGTTCTCCAGATCCACAAAATACATGTAGACCGGAGAGTCAAACTCCTATGACCCCCTTAGGAACTTTGCAAGAGTGAAGATCTGGGGCCTCATGTACAAAGACTTGCGTAGATTTCTTACTGAAAAGTCACGTACGGACAAATCCAGAAAAGTGTCCACGCACAAAAAAATCCAGATTTATCAAACTGTGCGTACACCGGAATCCACGCACATTCCTTATGTACAACACAATCAACGTGGAATTCAGCGCACATGAGAGAGTGGCCGACTCCGCCCTTGACACGCCTCCGTATGAATATGCAAAGTCATTCAAATATGCCATGCACGACAGGAATGTCGTCTCTGCTCCATTGCAAACCATGTCGGAACGTGGAAAAAAGAGGAACTTCACGGACTGTGAACAGAAATCACTTCTGAGTGAGGCAGAGAAGCACGGAAAAAGGCTTCATTCGGCACGCACAGTGCAAAACAAACCATCCACTTTTAAATAAGAAGTTGACCAAGCTGATCTAACATGCCTGTATAGCTTAGTGGCGAACGCGCCCGCCCTTCGTCCCAAAGGTCGTGAGATCGACTCCCGCTTGGTACAATGTTTTTTTTTTTCATTCCAGATTTAAAGACCACAGGAAAACTATTGAATGAAACAACAAGAAATAGAACAATACATGAAATGAAAGGAAGCAGACGATTTATTGTTTTGTAAATAGTTTTCATGTGTATTTCAATCTGGAACGAAAAAAAAAAGAAAAACGTTGTACCATGCGGGAGTCGATCTCACGACCTTTGGAACTAAAGGCAAGCGCTTTACCCACTGACCTAAACGTAGGCGTGTTAATACACCTTGGTTAACTTCTTATCTAAAGAAATTACATCTCATTGTTGTCAATATTGTTGCCACTATCTGGCGCATGCTTTTATATCCACTCATCTAATTGCGTCCATGTGGATGTAATAATCGTTAATCATGTGTGTTTGGTGGGATTTATGATTGTTTTCACATCGTGGACACGGTTTCACAGATCACCTGTAAGTGTCGCCAAAGGAACAATAACCACAGAAACGTGCGTACGCCAACAGGGGAGCAGCCGTGGATTTCTACGTGGATGCGCAGATATTCCCGTTCATATCAGATTTGATACATACGCCACTTTGCGTGGAAAGTGACGTGCGCAATGTTTTTGTGCGCACGCATGGTTGATACATGAGGCCCCTGGTCCACTGTTCCACAACCAGGATAAAAGTCATAATGATTCCGAGGTTCAACAAACAGTTGGAGCCTCTCTTCAAACACACCAAAATAAAATTTCCTACATAGGTCGAGAAGCATGATCCCATGTTTCAGTTCACTGGTTTTACGATGCACTCATGTTTCCTTAAATTTTCTGTTGTCATTGTGTTCCTTTGTAATCTTTTTGTTTTAGCTTTGTCACAATCTCCAGCTTTTCAATCTATGTTTCTTGTGTTTGAGTTTGCGCATTAGATCCATTATTACACATTAAAAAATTCTACTCAGTTTTTACTATCCAGATTTGTTGGAGATCACGCATACTAGATATTTGCAGAGTAACATTTTTGGATTGCAAAGTTTGAAATAATATAAAGTTTACAGAATTATCATTCAACGTACAGCTGCAAACAATAACATGCATAAGGATGCAATAACAAGACACACACAAATACACACACCTCTTTCTGTTTTAGTAATTTCATTCACAGACTAAATGTCTATTTGACATTACTGTAAGTGGGAACCTAAAAGAGAAAACAGTTTGCTGCATTGTCAACATACAGTATTGTATGCATCCCAGTTCTTCTTTATGTTGTCTCACAATCTCATTTCCATAATTCATCCCTTGACTGATTAAGACGATAATCTCCTTGTTATATGGTCACCGGCACAGATTTCACCAGGGAACTGTACATTTGTGTGTGCAAGAGTTGGGCGTGGTTAAATTCAAACCCAATGAACCCGATACATCTTTCTTCTCCTCCCCCCATCGCCTCCTTCCTTGCCTTCTTTGCATTGGCTGCTAATGGGTGCTAATGATTAATTGCTTATTTGCTTGAACGGGGGTGGGGGTGGGGAGGTTGATTGGCGTGTGAGCGAAGAAGACCTGACTAGCTGCCAAAGCTGTCAGACGGGGCTAGATGTATAAGAACAGCAAGGAAAAAGGAGACAGATTGATGGCAAAGAGCAGGCGAGATCAGAGCCGTCTGAACTTATTACCGCCTGTGCATTTTATAACTCACCAACACAAACAAACACTGTACATCCAGCATGCATACAAATGTTCAGGCAATTTATTAACAGCAGGTAAGGAGATGCGTCTTTATGGACACACATGTATAACAGTGCAAGTGTCTACATGCAAGCAAATGAGAATGAGTATGCTCATTTGCATGTACACATACACATATACACACTCTTCAAATGACATTGTTCTGTCAATCATTTTAGTTTATCGCAGCTACAGCATAATCAATTTTAATCATCATTAGAGAGAGAGGTGACATTTATCAGCCACCACTATCCATCAAATTACATGCATTAATGCATGTTTGCAGCAGAAGTGACCAATGAAACAAACAGGTTACAAATGAAAGGAAAACTTGAATCTTTCAGCCTTGCAGTGAAGGATTTTGAATGCCCTTTTCTGGCTTTTTATTTTATTTTTAGCAGATCTGCACTATTTTTGACAGAAGTGCAGGTAAACTCAACAAAATCCTTCTTTAATCTTTTTGTTTTTCATTTGGATTGGCATTTTCTACTTTTTTTAGTGTGTAGCTGCCTAACATTTGATTCAGCTCTTTAGTTTCATTGTGAAGATTGACAGTGGCAAGAATTGGTATTTTTATCAGAGTTGGATCAGTCTATGGTGCATACAAAATTAACATGTAATATAATCAAATTTGCACAAAACTGATCATTTTTGGGGGAGCGGTGGTGCAGACGTTAGAGAATGCAAGGGTGTGATCTAAAGGTTGTCGATTCAAACCCTCTGACCAACAAAATTTGGACGGGAATGTTAAAATGCCCACACCTGCCTCCACTCTCATTTGCCCCAATCTGGGCCCTTGAGCAAGGCCCTTAACCTCCTCACCTGCAACCCTGAGCACCATAGATGGCAGCCCTTTGCTCCAAACATGGGCAGCGGGAGCTCGGTTGGGTCGGGTGGGGCATCTGGCGTAAAACAATTGCCAAGTATTCATACGAGTTTGCTTGTTGTAGAGATCCCTGGAAAAGAGAGCAGCCAAAACAAATCTGATAATCATTAGGGGTGGATTTTTATTGTACAGTGAAAAACAAATTTTTATTAAAATATTTTTATTGATTTTTTAAATATTTGAACATTCAAAAAACAAAAAGAGAGACAGAACAAAACAAATCCTCCAACCCCTCCCCTCTCATACTGGATCAGTCACACATGTAAATAAACTATGCAGGCATTGACAAGTTTTCCACATACCGTACAACATAAAAGGCTGCCAAGTGTCCCAACATCTTTTAACAGAATCCTTCAGGGTATATCTGATTTTTTTCTAAATGAATATGATACATCAATTCTCTTATCCAGTGTGCAAATGCTGGGGGTATGGGTCCTTCCAACTACATAAAAAAAGTCTTCTGGCCAGAAGAGAGCCAAAAGCAATCACATCCCTCTCGTACTTGCTGAAGCATATTTCCACCACCCCGAACAGTGAGCTGAATGGTAATGGGTGTACAGTTTTGCAACACATCCCAGAGAAGGTGTCAAAATGTATTGCCAAAAGCTCTGCAGTTTGGGAAAGGTCCAGAATGTATGCAGGAGTGTGTTTGGAGTTTGTTTACAATGGTTACATGCGGGGTCCAGGTCAGCTTTGATATTAAACAGCTTGTCTTTAGACCAGTGCAGCCGGTGCACTACCTTGATTTGAATGACAGCATTTCTCAGACAGATGGAGAATGAGCAAATGTTCTTCCTCCAAGTCTGTTTCTCATTTCAGTTTGAAAGAGTCCAAACTGGTCTCGTGGATATAAACCGAGCAGTGCATAGACCTTGCTGAGGCCCCCCTTGGTATCAGACCTGAATCCAAAATCTTAACCACAAAATGCTGAGAGGGGTACAAAGGAAAACAATCAGAGTTAGACCTCACAAAATGTCTTGGCTGCAAATATCTGAAAAACTGTGACTTGTGGATATTAAACTTCTGTATCAGCTGCTCAAAAGAGGCAAATTTATCAACAACATAGAGATCATATAGTGAATGTACTCCCCTCAAGACCCAGGTGGCAAAAGCTTTATCAGACACACAGGGAGTAAGACACAGGTGCCACAAACTGCCCTCCTGAACTATTCCAAATCTTAACCATACAGATTACAATTGAGTCACGTGCAAAACAATTTAACTGCCTTTGTCATTAAAGCCTCACAAAACACCCTTTTTTTGGTGGTAAAACAAGAAGTTTGTGATGTTTGGTGACATGCACAGTAAAATAAAGGTATATCTTTCTAAAAAAAATTAATTTATGAGCAATAAACATTCCCCAAGCAACACAATCTGCCAGCAGTGAACTTTTAGCAGTGTGCACATCTGCTATATCCAAGATGAATTATTACAATCACACAAAGCGCCCTTGCCTGCTACTTTTGCCACAACTAAACTTGAACCCATACACCAGATACTCAGTGAGGAAAAGCATGGTAGCTCACACAGAAAACACATAAAACGAGCAGAGGTTTTGATCAATAGGCTTGTGAGCGACGCTGCTTTTCCTCAGCTATTGCGACCACACATTTACTACTCCAGGCAGAGTAATTGGCACACACCACTGTAATAGCTACCACTGCGTAACAATATTGATAACGTGCAGTAAGAGCCTGTGTGTGACTGGATGTTGTATAAATGCCCCTCCAGGGAACGCATTAAACCTTGCAGGTTTTTCAACACAATTCATCACCTGCTTTTCTTTCCACTTGTTGTTTCATCTGTCCTCACTCTGCTCATCCTTTAGCCTTTCCCCTCATTTCTCTGTTTTTGTCTGTCAACCCTAACCCTCATGTCCAAACCACGCTCTTATAAAAATTCCCAGCGGGCCTTATAATGTGTCAACGCACCTCTGCTCTGCGTGCAACATCCGCCAATCACACTGACAAAGACGCATTAAATTTAGCTATTTGACTGACAGGCTGTGTTTGTCGGAGGGCTGGCAGTAAACAGCCACAACACCAATGAGCTCTCATATGCCAACTTTCCTCAAACTCAGCCTTAAACCTGATTATACGATTAAGAAATAAAAAAATGAAAAGTTTGAGAACACAAAAATGTAAGATGAAAATTCCAAAGTGTATTTTAATTAGAAAAAATCCAATCAATGTTCTAAAACCCATGAAACCTTCGCTTTTTAATTTCCCGATCGGCCAAGGTTGAATGAGCTCTGCACAAAAACAAATCCATTTTAATTTAATCTCCTAAAAACTATGTTTCTGTTTTGTCTCATGAACTCGTTTTTTATGCAAACTGTATACTGTATATAAAACATCAAAATTGCTCCAAGTGTAATTATGTGTTTCAGCGCAAACTTTCTTTAGTGTAAAGCAGTACATCTGAAGCTTGATGCTAAACCTAACCTATATGAAAAACAACTTTAATTGTTGAATTAACCAAATAAGTCTTTGCTTCACTTGAAGATTCACATTGGATGCTTGTCACTTTCTAATGAAGCATATTTGGTCTATAGCCAAGAGTGTTACAAATTATTTATTGTAAAAAGAAAACACTTTGGGAGTAAAAATGCTTGCTACGAATCATTTAATGTGTATTTTCTGCATCTCCTGTACAGAAACATTGGTCTTAGTTGTAGGATTCCAAGTTTCTCTGCCATAACCACTTCCCCACTGCTGACCATGTTTCCAATCATCCACCCAGTCACACCTGCATCTGATTCCAATGACTTCTCTTGCACTACTTAAACCCTTGCCAGATGTTCATCCTACGCTGGAACATTATATTGCCTTTGGTAATTAGGTGATATCCGAAAACTAATTCCTTGAGAAACTTGACAAAACTTTGATATTTTCCTGTGTTTCCAAGCACTCCCCCTTCGTGTCTCCTCGACTATTTCCTCAATCCCTGTGACCTCGCCTGGATACCATCCTGACTTTCGCAAACAATAAGACTCAGCCTGGACCTAACACCGAACACCACAAACCAATCATTCTCTGAATCCCATCTTCTTTGCCCTCAGTATTACTAGGACCTCGTACCTTCCTCCTACACCTAACTTGAGCGGCTGTGTCTGAGTGGTTAGAGCACTCGTCCTTCAATGAAAGAGTTGGGGGTTCAATTCCACCAGCAGTCACATGCAAAATTGTCCCAGTGTCCCTAACATTGAACCCCTCGTTGCCTCCGATGTGTGTCCCATCAGCAGTGTTGGGGTAGTTACCCAAAATAAGTAATTAGTTACACATTACTAGTTACTTTTTTTAAAGTAACATATTACACTACTTAGTTACTCAGTTCTGAAAGTAACTTAGTTACATTACTTTCGGATTACTCTAATACCTGAGATTTAACCTGTATTAATTTTTATCTTACTACTCTATTGCTTTCAATGCCAGCTGATTTATATTTGATCGTTTTACTTATGATCTGCAATGTTTTTATGTTTTTCTTGTTGTACTTCATTGTCTGTGTTGCCTGTTGCGTGTTTGTTTGTTCAGCACTTTGGTGTGGACTTGTTCCTGTTGAAAGTGCTTTATAAATAAAATGGTATGGTATGGTATGGTATCTTTCAATAATGACATTAGAGATCTTTTTGACACTCATTTTTGATGAAAAAGTAAAACAGCAGTGCTACATAACAAGCACAATGCATATGTAAACGTGCCATTCAAAAGGTATGACAATATCAAAATGTAAAACTTCTGTTTTTAAAAAATAAAACAAAATAAAAAATAAAACATCTGAAATGTTTGTTTACAAGTTTGTTTACCTCAGCCTTTGTAGTGGTTGCCTGGCAGTGAAATTCAAGCCGAGCCTCTGCGGCTCTTTAGCAACTAGCTTAGCATTAGCGTGTTGTCTTTGTAAATGCTTGTAAAGATTTGACGTCGAGTTTGCAGCAGTAGACAGTGTCTTGTTGTGGCCCAGACATAGCTTGCATACTACTGTAATGTTCTTGTCCTTTCTCGCGACAAAAGAAAATAATGTGAATACTTCCATCCATAAAATGACATTGCCGCGTTTTCCTCCACCTCCGCCATGTTGTTGTTCATTCCCTCCAATGTAGGTCTATGTACCTTTATATGTCTATGTACGTTGACGTATGACGTTCCGACGTCATCGCGTACGTCTTTGTTTTCCCCCCGTGACAGTCATGCGTCTGCTCCGTCATCCTCGTCCCACAACTATTCTCCGAAAGGTAAAATAAAATTTTTTTAAAAAACTATTCTCCGAAAGGTCCTGATTGTAACGCAAGTAACGAATGTAAGGTTTTGTTAGTAACACCGGTGTATAATACGCTCTGGTGTATAATACGCTTTGGCCAATATTTGAAAATAAATCAGAAAAATCAGTAGATAATACGCTTCGGTGTATAATACGCGCTGCCGTGACAGTCTTTTTTATGGCCACTAGATGGCGCCAGGATACGCCTCCAGGTACAGTCTGCAGGTAAACAGACTACAGGGTGCATTAGCGCCCATAGCGGCCGAAACTGGTACTGCACCATTTTTAGGCCAAAATGAAAAACAGCGAATCAGAGCCAAAAATGGGTCTAAAAATATGGGAAAAAATCTGTAGATAATACGCTTCGGTGTATAATACGCAGGACATTCAAATGAGCAATAAAAGTGTGTATTATACACCGGTGTTTACGGTAACTGTAATATATTACAGGCATTTTCAAAGTAGTGCGTTACACTACTACATTACTGAAAAATGTAATGTAATTACTGTAACGCGTTACTAAGTAACGCGTTACACCCAACACTGCCCATCAGTGTATGAATGTGATAAAGCACTGATTATTCTTTGTATAGATCTAGTAGAGGGCTGTAAGAATGGGTAAATGAGGGCACAGATTGTGTTGTAAAGCACTTTGAGTATAATAATAATAATAATGTCTATTCCTGTCATCTGCGTATGTTCCCATACACAGACGAAATTCGTCTCTGCATTTAACCCAACCACCTACCAGGTGGTGCAGTGAGCAGCCCGAAAGCGCCCGGGGAGCTGGAGAAATAGGTGTGCACTCATAGACACCCCAAGCTGGGTAGTGGCCGGGGCGCGAACCCGCGACCTTCGGATCCGTAGTCAAAAGCCCTGCCACTAGACCATCTTGGCTCCTTATCTTGATAAGATAGAAAGATGCTACATAAGTACAGTCCATTTGGCTTTTACCATTTGCCTTCTCCCTCTCCAATGCAACCAGCAATCAAACAACAGTAAGAACAATATCAACAAACAATTCTCTTCAACCAAGATCGCCAAAACAATATACAGTTTTCACCTTATTTCCCTGGTTCCTCCCACAGCCAGAAAACCTCTCCGAGCACTGTAAATAAAACACTTACCTTTTGTATTTTTGAGTCTGTGTCTCATCAGTCTGCCAACTTGGAGTCACTAAACGAACAATCATGTTATTAACAAGAAAATACGATGGACAAATCTTTAAAAAGACCTTAAAGTGATAAAATGTGTGTCATGAATAGTGTTTGGTTTGTTGTACCAATTCAAATGCAGTTATGTATTAACAAGGCTAAGACAGAAGCAAACCATCATGCCGCATGGATGTGAACACACAATCTGATCAAGACGAGGAAAACCAACAAGTATTCTGTAAATTCTGGGAGGAGAGAGAGCAACAGTCAGCAGGTGTGCTGATTAGTTAGGAGTTGGGTTCAAAACATTTTCAGGATAGCTGGTGGCAAAGAGCAAAAACTGAATGGTCAAAACTTTGGATCCTTTGCAGTCGAGTGTCACGAGTGAGATAGCCCACTATGGAATTGGCTCATATTGCTCGAAGCGTTTATAATAAAATGCCAGTCTTGATTGTCTGGCGATTGCTATGCTTGCATCACAAACTCTTTAATAACCTTATGTCACAACACGGCATCATTCAAAAACCTATTATCGCTTAGGAGAGTACAGTATTGCTTTTTGCTATCCTGCCAAGCTAGATTAACTGTCCATAGACTGGAGCTTATTGAGTCTTGTCACCAGGCAATATCAACTCATAATTATTCTACGATAATCAAAGTACCGGTAAGTGTTTTCAAATTATATTTAAAAAAATGTGAGAACGGTGCATTGTAACACTTTAAAACGTCATTTATGACATTTGACTTTCAGTTATTATTGATTCAGCAACGTTGAAACTCTGGATCCTCATTGCGAAGTTTGTCCCTGCAAGCTCGAGTTAGAAACAGGTGGTCCCCGACTTACGAATGAGTTCCGTTCCTACGCACCGTTCGTAACCCGAAAATTCGTAAGTCGGAACGCATTACACGTGGCGTTCGTAAGTCCGGATTTTTTGGTCGTAAGTCAGAAAATGTATGCTAACGCTGCGCCGCACACCCGTTTATCAACATGAGACTGAACAAGCGTACATACTGGTTCATAAACATGCACAAGAACTTTATTTACAAACGGTTAGCTAACACACTTTCATCTAAAAACACATACCAGTGCTGTATTTACTGTACAACAGTACTGTTCGTAAGCACGTTCATAAGTCCGGAACGTTGTAAGGCAAGGCCGTCGTAAGTCGGGGACAACCTGTATATGCTTTTTCTATTGACAGACATCCGCTTATTATTATACAGAATGTTGAGGCGAAGGACAAATTTTGAGGGATGGAAAGTATTTAGCTTCCACTTGTGGTCCAAGTGGTATTAAAGAATCAAAGAAAGCTTTGGTTGTAAGTCAAGAAACATGCTGAAAGCAAAAGATTTATCAAAATTTGGCCCAAAGAGGTTTTGAAGACAATTTAAATTTTCACAAGCCTTTTTTTTTAAATATATTTTTTACTTAAATAGACAAAAATTATGGCCAGAACACAAAAGGTATTTGGTGCAGATGCACATACTCTGGAAGCCCATTAATATGAGACCCTTAAACGTCATTGATTTAACCACTATGTTCTTCTACCAGATTAGAAGAACCACATAACCAAAGTAAATACACAGTAGCAGAAAATCTACTCAGTTTGAACATAGTGAAGTGTTTCTTGCAAAAACCATCACCTTGTTACTCTGATGTCCCCTTCTTACACTCTTGTCTGTTTGTTTCAACGTCTCTCCTCTCAGCTGACCTCTTTCCTAAGTTCTTCTGTCAAGAAGGTGCCAAATACCAGTCGGTGCCAACAGCCGCAGTCACGGCTAAACATACACCTGCGTAAGAGCAAAGCCTAATTTATCCTGCCGGTTTTACAAATCTACTCGTGTGTGTGTGTTTGTGCTGCTGCACAAACCCCCCTAACTGATTTCTGACTCTTTTCACACATTTATGCAAGAATCTATTTTGTCCCCCTTACTATCACACCACTCTCTGTTGTCAGGAAGAACAGCCCTCATCTTTTTTTTTTCTGCAGCCCAGATGTTAGACAATGGCACGCCAGCTATGCAGAGCAGCTTAACATTACAACGCTGCAGGCATGATAGAAAAGAAAGGTGTGCAGAGGAGAGAAGATACAGGTGAGGGGAAATGCGAGACAGGATAAAAGGAAGGAGGTGGGGGGAGGATGAGAGAGGAGCTGCGATATAGGGTCACTGAGTCCGTCGAGTCCTTAAAAAGCCTCCGAGGGAGTGGAGGGAGACGCAGGGATGGGAGGAGAGGATGAGTAGTGCAGCAGGGCTGGGAAAGAGGTTAGTGAACCAGTTGAAAGTGGATAACAGTCTCCCTGCTTCGCCACAGTTTCACATTTTGAGAGCTCGGTGAATGAAAACAGGAGATTAGCCGAGATATGGCACAGGACAGATGGCGATGATTTAATCTTGCGTGTGTGTCTGTGCAAATCCGGCACATATGATGGCTTTAGTGGCAGCAGACGTGCATAAGGTGGGCTGTTTCTGTTCAAACATATGACCGGGCTCGTCGTGAGCCAATTAGGAAATCCGTAATAAGGTTCAGTTGAGAGCAGACGCAGAGCGAGGCGGTCAAAGAGGCAAGAATCAAAGCTGAAATTAATGCTCCAGCCCCGAATGCATGCGCTTGCAGAGTCACCCTGCCTCTCTTTCTACCACTTTGTTGGTTTTTCAGAACAATTCGTCCTCACAGAAAAATGTCACACTACCCTGTCAGCTCTGACTGCCCCCCCTCCCCCTTCCACTGTCCTCTCTGTTTGTCTGTTTCTCCACGTCTTTTTCTTCTCTCTTCTCAGAGCTTCTTCCCTCCCCACTTTTCACATCCTATCATGTCCTCCATCCCTCTCCTCCTCCTTCTTCTTCTTCCTCACACCCTCCCCCTCTGTTTCAAGGCTGAAACACACAAGTACAGCAAGTGTCATGAAACAGCACAGAGCTGAATGTACTGCAGAGAGAAACCCCCCAAAGGATGAAGTACAAACTGTTTTACATGGAAATCCAGAAGGTACAAAATAAGTTTTGAACAAGAAAGACACCCAGCGTCATATTGTTTTGGTAATTAAGCGTAATAGTTCAGTTACTTTCTATGTAGCTAATTTTACGCATAATTTTAGTTATAATTTTGGTATTTGTGACAAAATGAGGCGGCAACATTCAAAGATCACATCCCTCTTAAATGAGCTGACGACTGAAGCAAAATACAATAAAGGTTCACATAATTCTTTAAAAGTTAAGTTTCTTAAATCCGTCACAGCTTGTTTTCTTTTTAAGTACAGCACAAAAGTCTTTATACTTTTTGTCTTTTGTGTGGTTTCATAAAGTTTTTTTTAAACATTGGCTGTTCTTTCACTCTTGTTCAGTCTAATCCTTGTAATGTAACACGGTCAAGTCAGGTTCTCTGGACGGATTCTTGTTTGGTGGAACGTTTAGCCTTTTATCCAAAAAAGATTTCTTCAGTCTGAGATCTTGTAACAAGCTCCTTTTACTAGTGGATCAACCAGTTAACCCGACTTAACCTTGTTACATTTTTCTACCTGGATTACTGAGCATGCATCAGAACTAATCCTTATAAGTTTTGTTACATATTGTATCCATTAATTTTTTTTTTTAATGTAATTGGAGGACAAAAAAAATCTTGAAGACTCAAAAAAAAAGTATTTACAATTACTACCGGTAATCAGAATCTTAAAGGGAAAAAAAAAAAAAGCCAGCATTGACCTACAAAACCTTTCAGATGGGACTAAAATGTAAATATACTTCAACTGCTTTTTTCCAGGTGTCAGCTTCTGTTGATTTACGTCTTACCGTACTGCTGTATGTTCACATATCTATTTTAAATGCATTTAGCTTTAAATAGTTGATTGATGGGGATGCTTACAGTTCTAACCGTGCAAACTCTTGACTCCAAAAATACGCCACAGCAGCGCTCATGAACTGGCTCCAGTTTGGAACAACAGTAGGAGGCGGAGACGCTTCGTCCATTTCTTCACGTCGATGGATTCTCAACAATTTTGTTTTATTGTTGATACTGTTTATAGTTTTCTATAAGTAAACTATGCTAGCACAAGATCACAGTTTAATTGACAACAGGATGTGGTTGAAGCAAGAAAGATGCAAAAAACCCTGATAAAAACAGCCCCAGCGTTTTGTTTTCCCAGGTGCAACATTATAGTGGACAGTGTGCAAAAAAAGGCTGCAATGTAATCCTTTATCTGAAGTTTTGTATCCCAGGTCTGTGCATTAGAATAAAATGGAGCTCACTTTCTTGACATGCTATCTGAATTGCATTTTCATGCAGACGGCCCCTATGGAATAAAGCCTCTACTTTAGGAATCTCGTAGATCCGGCCAGAAGCATAAAGATATAAAAACAGAGACATAGTGACAGAGGCCGACAGCTGCACCAGACATCAAAGCAGAACCTTGGTCAGATCCACATAGTCCATAAATCTTACTGCTAACAACACATACAGTATTGGGTTACGCCTCCAAAAGAAGCAGGCCCTCATACATCATCGGCTTCATGAACGTTGACTTTATCTAAAACAAACTACGGTTGAATTCTTGTCTTGTGATACTATACAGGCAAGTTTTTGAAAAAATAGAAAAAATACATGATAGTTCACAAAATGTCCATCTTTTCTTTACCTCCCCTTACTCCAATACATCCTCAGCTTGCCTCATGTGCCTGTCTCTGTCCTACTTTCTCAATATCAGTTTCATACAAAACGCAGCAGACACAGCTATCCACCCAACTGGGTTGGTTGGATAAAAATTGAAATTGGTTTGTTATTTTTTCGAAGGCTGAATGATATTTCTCCATCATTCTTGCCTTTTCGATGATTCATTTTCAAACCATGATCCCCCCACTCCCTTCAAAGCTTCGTCTCTTCTCCACTTGACCACCTGTGGCCCTGCTTCCACTCCTGTCAAATCCCCCTTGAAACGCACACGTACACACCCTCTTCTCTGTCAGCTCACCCATTCCTGCCATTGCACTTGTGTCTTATGACCATGCTGAGCGTCATGAGGCTTACCCAATCCACCAAACACACACACACACGCATAAATGTCATGCTCACACCAAGCACGTGAATATCAAAGCCGAGCACAGAAGCGCACTGGCACACACACTAGATTTCCACGCCATTCATGGAAGTGCCACTGCTTCAGAACACAGTCCAGTTATAGGGGTGAAGCTGAGCCTTACAGCTTTTAACGTCATTATGGAAACAGAATGACTTCATTAAAACGTGATGGGTAATAGGAACCAAACTGTGCAGTGAATCCTTTTGAGCAAAGAGGTCATACTTTTGGATGAGCAAAAAATTGTAAGAAAATAGACAAATTTTCCATTGCTGCCTCATCAGATTACGAAAATTTGCGACCAAGCAACCAGAGCGACTGTTTTGAGCAGCCACTTCATAGGAATCGTGGACAAATTTTGTGCACATCCATTCAGCCGTCACCTTTATCCACTTCTTCCTTTCCGGGCCATGGAGGTCACTGGTGCCCATATCTAGCAGTCACTATAGCTGTTTTCGCACTGCTTGACCCTCCCCAGCCCAGCTAGTCCCTGGTTGGCCCAGAGCCCGGCCTGGCCCGCCCCCGCTCATTACGCATTGTGCGGAGAGCCGCCTTGAAGTGGGTGGGGCGTTCTCTTGAAGTGGGTGGGAAGTTCTTGTGTGCGCGCTTGGTGCGTTTTAATGGTACGTCCACACCTAACAGCGTTTCAACTGCAGGAGCGTCCAGTTTACATGCAAAGTCAATGGGGGACGCGCCTCCAGGCGCGTCGGGCGTCACGTCACGTGCGTGTTGAGCGTGCTGGAAAGCGTTTTCCATGCACGTGAACCCGCGTCAGCCTCCAAAGCACGCCTTGAACATGTTGAAGATTTCGCCGTTCAAACGTTCAAACGCCGTTCAACTCTCCCTGATTGGTTGATCAGGGAGAGTCGGGGGGAGAAGAGAGGGGGAGAGTCCCTATGTGACGCGGAAACGAGGGGACGGGTATTGCGCAACTATGTGACGTATTGTTTGTGGGACACAGAAAAAACCCGCGAAGTCGTGTACTATGGAAGAGAAACTCATTGTAGCTGTGTGTTCGCGACAAGTCCTTCACGACCAGTCAAGTCTGCTCTACAGAGACAGAAATAAAAAGCTCCTTGCCTGGCGGAGTGCAGTGAGGAACTCGGTATACCGGTAAGCTCCTCCCACACACCCCGCCGCCACACCGCCGCAGCTTCGCGTTCTGGTCTGGACACCACTGTGGGTCCAGTGCGTCCACTTGCGTGCGTGACAAGCTTTTTTGAAATTGAAACGCTGTTTGGTGTGGATGTAGCATAAGAGAGGAGACGCCGCTAAAAAATATTTGTTAGCTGAATACCGTAAAAACCGGTCTATAATACGCTGTATTTTTGCTCATTTGAATGTCCTGCGTATTAAACACCGAAGAGTATTATTTATGGATTTTTTCCCATATTTTTAGACCCATTTTTCGCTCTGATTCTTCGTTTTTCATTTTTGGCAAAAATGGTGCAGTACCAGTTTCGGCCGCTATACGGGCGCTGTGGGCAGCAGCCAGCAGAGGACTCAGAGAGCGAAGAGGAAGAGGAGGGCCACTTCCAGACGTTTCTAGCTCATGTGTCCGAAAACAGCCTCCTCTGGTCGGACTGACTCTGTCGCTGCCCGCCCCTTGCTCTGGGTGTACCGGTAGCTGCATTTAGCTTAGCTGTGAGGTTCGCTGTTTTTGTTTGCAAGATACCACTCATAAACCACACCGCGGATTTTTAAATCCAGCTGATTTCACATTTGGTTCAGCTCAGGAGCCCGTCTGCTATAGTCAGGTAAGAAATATATTTTTTAAGCGTTTATTTAGCTAAATTTAAAGAAACAAAGCGTCCGGTCCGAGCCGCCTGCCTAAAATTCGGCGAAGTTTAAAAAAAAAATCCAGCTGATTTGAACATTTCGTTAAGCTCAGGAGCACGTCTTCTATAAAGTCAGCTAAGAAATATATTTTTTAAGCGTTTATTTAGCTAAATTTAAAGAAACAAAGCGTCCGGTCCGAACCGCCTGCCTAAAATTCGGCAAACTTTTTTTTAAAAATCCAGCTGATTTGAACATTTCGTTAAGCTCAGAAGCACGTCTGCTATGAAGTCAGCTAAGAAATATATTTTTTCTCGCAAAGAAATAATTGTTTTACCGTGTTTCCTTGTGAAGATCTTCGTACTCGCTTGCTTCTGTCGCCGCCATCTTGATTAGGGCAAATGAGGCGCTGACGCGTCGCGATGTGATGATGCGTATTAAACACAGAAGCGTTTTGTTTACGTTTTTTTCTTGTTTATTGTTAATAATTGGACAAAGCGTATTAAACACCGGTGTGTATTTTACAACGGCGAATACAGTATATTTATTAGTGTTTCTGAGTTTAATTTTTGTTAATAACTGATTACAAATCAGCTTATTTTACAAGGGCGTAGCCTTGATTTTCTGAGGGGCGATCCGTTAAAAGAAAACCTGGAACTACAAAATGCAAGATACCCGTTGGCTCAGTGGAAAAGCGTCGGCTTTCCGCTCTAAATTTTATCTTGACTCGGGTTCGATTCTCACCTGGTTCAACTTATTTTACGTTTGTCTTTTATTGGATAAAATAAAAAGAAGGAGTTTGTGTTAACCACAGGCATAACACTAACTCCTTTTTTTTTCATCCAATAAAAGACAAACGTAAAATAAGTTGAACCAGGTGAGAATCGAACCCGAGTCAAGATAAAATTTAGAGTGGAAAGCCAACGCTCTTCCACTGAGCCATCAAGTATTACTTTTTTTAGGAGTCCACTTTTCCTATAAAGGAATCGCCCCTCGTAACATCCTGGCTACGCACAAGAGTTACGCCAAAAATACACCACACGCGTTGCAGCTCCGCCCCGCTCCGGTCCGACCTCCGCAGCAAATACGCACCCTTTATAATCAATGAGATAAAGTACACTGGCTCCGCACGGCGGCGGCGAGCTGCGGAGAGCGGACGGCAGTCCGTCAAAATTAGAAATTTTTCTATTTCTGCCGGATGACGGAGCTGTGCCGGAGTCAACTTTTGAAGATTACGTCGCACCAACAGGAAAAGGAACGAGCACAACTTCCGTATTTACAAAATAAAATCACCACGGGCGGACTAATCCTAGCTCTATACGGATTTATTTGTACAAAAATGCTGTCAAACTATCATTTATGACTATTCTATGACTAAACTATTATATTTATGACTATGACTACGCCTACAAACGCAATACAAGAAATAAATAAATAAAAACGTATTTTATTCTGAAATGTAAACATCACTTCCTGTTGCTCAAACCATGTAGCTTATTTACGAGAGAAGATCAAGGCAGCAGTCTCTCTACAGTTGTTCTCCTTCTTCCACCGAATGAATTGTTTTGTTCTGACTTCACTTGATTTATCGCGCGATCTCGCACGTGTCTCGGAGCAGCGCATCTATTCGGACCTGAGCTGAGCGCAGGTAATGGAAATTGGACTCGCTCAGCTGCGACCTGCGGAGCGGGGCGGAGCGGAGCCGCGTGTAGTGTATTTTTGGCGTTAGAGAATATTAGTTATATTTTAAAATCCTGGCTACGCGCAGGAGTTAGAGAATATTTGTTATATTTTAATGAAATTCAGCTCACGCTGAAAGGCGGAAATCCTCTGTATGGGTGCGCGCTTCGTGTTATTTACGTTCTAACATAAGCTGATTTGTAATCAGTTATTAACAAAAATTAAACTCTGAAACACTAATTCAGCTAACAATTTTTTTAGGGGTTTCTGTAGTTAAATTTTAATGAAATTCAGCTCGCGCTGAGGTTGTTGTTAGAACGAGTTGATGACTCAACACGCAGCAGTCCCGCCCCTGCTGCAAACAACAAATCAAATGATGAGCAGTACATGACGTCAAACTGGGCCCGGGAGCTCGGCCCGATCAGAACCTCCGTCGGTGGGGTTCCAAAACTCGGGCTGCCGCCGGCCCGAGAAGGCAAATGCAAACAACACGAACCCGGGTTAGAAGCAGGGTGGGGCCGGGGAGGGCCGGGGAGGTCCGTGCAGTGCGAAAACGGCTTATGCGAGAGGCGGGGACACCCTGAACAGGACTCCAGTCCATCACAGGGACACAGAGACAAACAACCATTCACTCTTTTACTCACACCTAGGGACAGTTTAAAGTTGCCACACAGGCTAACTTGCATGTTTTTAGTCTGTGGGAGAAACTTTATCAAGCAACCTTCTCACAGAGAGGCAACAGCTCTACCAACTGAGTCACTTCTGAGTAAAGTTTGAGTTGCCCACTAGACTTCAGTAGCTGCAGCACAGTGTTTCCCCAACCATTATAAAAGCAGTGTGCCCAATCAACAGAACAGAGCGCCCTTCCTACCAAACCGACCCCCCCCCCCCTTGACAACTGCCGGCACTCACGTAGCGCTAAGTATACACGCTAGCTAAAAAGTTCTGTTTCAGTGTTTTTCCTAGTTTACTTGCCTTGGCAAGCGCTCATACCTTCTGTGATTTTTGTTGATGGAGCGGGGTGAGGAGTGGAGACGGAGACAGGTCTGTGTTGCACATAAGGGTTGAACGAGTACATAATTTTTAAACTCGACATTAACATAATAATACTTGAGTAGAGCTCGAGTAGTTGATGATGTCATAGGATCTCAAGATGAAAAAAATAATTAACTAATTAAAACCGCAAAAAAGGTAATTTATTATTTACAAAAAAAGACCAACAAAACATTGGGAGCATATATTATGCTCCTATCTTACAGCAAATAAGTCACAGGAAACCCAAAACTGTTAGTTATTATTATTAAGCTGCAAAAGTGAAAAAAATGTGCGGCACGTCAAAAACGAAACTAAAAACAGTGGGGCGGTTGACCACCCCGCACCACCGCCTGTGGTGCTGCGCATTAGGTTTAGTTTTAGAGATTAATATGTTAATAGGTTTTTATAGGTTTAGAGATTAATATTTTTTGCCTTTTATTTGTGAAACAAGGTCAGAGGAAGCTGGTTCTGGTTCGGTCATTGGACCCGGTGTTACACAACATTCTGTGACTTACAACAGTTCATGCAACACCGCCCCCTACGGTCACAATATACGGTGGTCACAGAATATGGTGTAACAACGGTTCGCAACGCGCTCCAAACAGGAAGTTGATTCATTTTCTGTTCTGTAACTGCGACGTGATGACGTCACTACGAATACTCGACGTGAAATTTAAAAACTCGATAGAGGTCCAAGTAATCGATGTGTCGATTACTCGAGTAGTCTGTTAAAGCCCTTCCTGTTTGTACAAACAGTTTTAGAGCAAGGCTGGGGGTGGATGAAGACAGCTCAGCATGAGGGAAATTGGGCACGCTAACTCTGTAGCATTTTAACTAGCGCAACTGTATTGTGCGTCGCTAGCTTAGCGCTACGTCAGTGCCAGCAGTGCACTTGGTTTTGTTGACAAGCCTTGCTTTGATGGTAGGAGAAACGCTGCGTTTACCTCATGCTTATCCGTATCCACCCACCCACGTCTGAAAACTAGATGTGTCTTGGTGACCCCCCCTCCCGACAAAAAATCACAGGAGAGGCAAGTAATGTAGAGAAAATGCTGGACTACCTTTAGCTTTTTGCACATTTACATATTTAAAACATGTTTTGTATGAATGCTCAACAGAAAAATCCTAACCCTAAATTTAACACAGATAAAAAGCCTCAATAGGTCACAAGGCAAAAGTACTGACATTCGTTCAAAGCTGCATTATTCAATCAATTGAGATAAATCATTCCCTTACACAAACATGTTCGTATTACTTCCAGGTCACATGCTTTCCCCAAAAACAAACAACAGCAGCATTCTTTGATAATCATCCGGTAAAATGCAGACTATGACAGGAATGCAATCGAGCGTGGGCATGGACTAGCCCAACTTTGTCATGTGAATGTTCTTACAGCGCACAAGCTTGCACACAAATCTTTAAAAGCATGCACACTCCCACATGCACTAGGATAATAAAGAGAATGTGATTACCCGTTGTTAAGTACAGAAGGCAGCACCCAGTGAAGAAAAAGTACACCTAAGCATCTTAAAAATGTAAATATAGCCGGTATTTGAATCACGCACAGGTAAGTAAAAACAGCTGAACCTTTAAAGGTCAATCGAGGTGATTAAGGCAGAGAAAAGTTATTTTCGTACCATAAATGTTTGAGAAAATAGGTGTTTAACATTTTTTTTCTGCTTTCATTCAGTGCAAAGTTATGGTACCTGCTTACTGCCTCCAAACATGAACTTTAATATTTTTAATGTATAAAAAAAGAAAGAAAGAAAGAAAGAAAGTAAGAAAGAAAGCAAAAGATCAGTAAAGCAATCATTTATGAGAAAGACATGAAACAATTCAAAGCATGTAACTCACTGGGCTGAGACTCTTCTTGGTGACTACTTGGAGATACAAATTATTAGTATCAAAACGTGACAAATTTCACGTAGAATCAGAGTTGGTACTTAGACATATTTCCATAGATACGTGACTGCAACGTTAGTACAGTACAGTGTTCTAGAAACGCACAAGCTCAAGGCCCAGTGACTCATGAACAAACTCTTGTGAATGTTTCGAGACATTTTAGAAACTTCATCACGAATAACCTTCGCAATTTGTCACCAGTCGTCGTAGCCCAGAGAAATGTAGGTTTCAAACTTCTGGTAGAGACGCCAACAAGGAAAGTAGTCACAGAGCTGAAACAGAATGTGTGTAAGAGTTGGTACTGTGGTGTGTTGTACTATGTATAATGCACACAATCATTTTGTATACAATCATTTAGCATCAATGCACACCAGTAGCCTTGAAATTCCGGGAAAAGTAGACCGCATTTGTCGGCCGCGTTGAAGGAGTCTTCGAATTGGGACAGGCTTGACGCGTCGCTTTGACGTCAGCGGCCTTCAAATGCGGTCTTCGAAGTATGCAGCCGTTGGATTGGGACACGGCTTATGTTTCATTGACCACATCAAAGAACTATTAATACTTATTTCACCTGGCACTGCTGTTTTGAAAATAATTATAGGATGAGGATACGCTTTTGTGTGAAACACTACATGCTAACACCACTGAGTTATACATCACACTTGCTTTGATGAAGTGATGGTGTGATACTTTGTGAAGTTATCACGTCATTGTCAACGATTTGTGCATAAGTGGTTCTTATGTGAATGGTCAATGAAAACTTAGAGGGGATTATCTTTGTAGCATTGTCAAGAAATCAGCGTTAAAAAACAAGCTAAAGGGGGGTGCGTGTCTTGGAAATGGGAAGAAAGTTTAGGAGACGATTTGTGGAGTTCAAGAACAAAAATAAGCAAAAATGAAAAGCAAACTGTTAAATCTGAAAAAAAAACTATGTACAAGCAATTGCTTGTACATACATTACAAGGATTATTGAGCATGCATCAGGGTATGTACAAGCAAATTAAAAATGCATAGTTGGAATAAAGTTTTTGACATTTGATAAAGGGAAACAAATATACCCATATGACTGTGACAAATATTCACCGGTAAAACCATTATAATCATATCTTTATTTATCAGGATAAGCGAGAATGAGTTAAGGACTCACAGGAGCATCTGAGGACACATCCGAGCTCAGAGGTCACAGTTTGAAACTGCTCGAACGCAACACTGTCGGTGAGGAGTGACACCTGAGATATAAAAAAAATACAGATTGTACATCTGAAAAACTACAAAGAATGTGTTTGTGTGCTGCATGTGAGCATACCAGCCACAACCTTTGCTCTTTCTATGACTCAGCATTCCTGCTGCTCTCCGAAGCTTTTGAGCAGAGTATATGAGCATGAGCACAAACGTGTTATCTTTAGCCACCTTACTTCAACCGCTGACCTTTCTTAAAGGTCTCCCTATCCAATTGTCATGCAGACATGCTGACTGTCCCACTGCAGTGGTATAAATAGGCAGTGTAAAACTTGGCTTCTTGTTTATGACGTTTATCAATCAATACACTTTAAAGGTAAAGTGATTAATTAAAAGTAGTGTCTGAAATTATTACTCCCCTGAAATATGGATTTTTGGAGTACTTTGCTCACAAGAAAAATGATGAAAGTTTAAAACAGCTTTGATCAAGTGTATCAATGCCAAAATAAAATAAATGTTTTATTCTGAACAGGTTAAACTCAAAACACTTGAATACCTGAGTTTATTCATCATATTAATAATAATAATAATAATAATAATCCATCCATCCATCCATTTTCTTCCGCTTATCCGGGGTCGGGTCGCGGGGGTAGCAGCCTAACCCCAAAATTACACCACACGCGGCTCCGCCCCGCTCCGGTCCGCAGGTCGCAGCTGAGCGAGTCCAAAGCCCACTGCCTCCGCTCCGCTCAGGTCCGCCTGGATGCGCCGCTCCGAGACACGTGCGAGATCGCGCGATAAATCAAGTGATAAATAAGTAAGTCAGAACAAAACAATTCATTTGGTGGAAGAAGGAGAACAACTGTAGAGAGACTGCTGCCTTGATCTTCTCTCGTAAATGAGCTACATGGTTTGAGCAACAGGAAGTGATGTTTACATTTCAGAATAAAATACTTTTTTATTTATTTATTTCTTGTATTGCGTTTGTAGGCGTAGTCATAGTCATAAATATAATAGTTTAGTCATAGAATAGTCATAAATGATAGTTTGACAGCATTTTTGTACAAATAAATCCGTATAAAGCTAGGATTAGTCCGCCCGTGGTGATTTTATTTTGTAAATACGGAAGTTGTGCTCGTTCCTTTTCCTGTTGGTGCGACGTAATCTTCAAAAGTTGACTCCGGCACAGCTCCGGCGTCCGGCAGAAATAGAAAAATTTCTAATTTTGACGGACTGCCGTCCGCTCTCCGCAGCTCACCGCCGCCGTGCGGAGCCAGTGTAAACTCTGTCATTGATTATAATGGGTGCGTATTTGCTGCGGAGGTCGGACCGGAGCGGGGCGGAGCCGTAACGCGTGTGGTGTAATTTTGGGGTAAGTAGGGAGGCCCAGACTTCCCTCTCCCCAGCCACTTGGAGCAGCTCCTCTGGGGGAATCCCAAGGCGTTCCCAGGCCAGCCGAGAAACATAATAATAATAATGAATTCAATTCATATAACGCACTTTTCATTAGTGAAAATCTCAAAGTGCTACACACATTGAATGCTACACACATTCATACACCGGTAGCGGCAGACTACCATGCAAGGTGCTTTCCAGTCCTACCGGGAGCAACTCGGGGTTAAGTGTCTTGCCCAAGGACACAGCGACACATGGTGTGGGGAACCGGGATTTGAACCGCCAACCTTCCGATCGGGGGACGACTGCCATTACCACTACGCCACGGCCGCCCCAGGAATCATTATTAGTCATATTTTGCCAACAAGGAATTTGAACCTAAAACACAATGGAACAGTTTTGTGTATGAAAATAAATATGCTGCAAAAGAGCAACTATAAGAAAAGTGCACTTACCGTACATCAGTTTTTTTAACTAGCAGAAATGTTTCATACAAATATTAACCTTTATTAACAAATATGTCAAATTTGATTTACATAAGCAAGTGACACTTCTGAGGACACAGAAGTAAAATGAAAAACTTGACACTGATCCAGATATAAATCTACAAAAAGCTGAACCAAGAACAAATCCCTGAGGAACCCCACAAGCATGAAACACTTAACTTAACACTAAACAGATAAATAGATTGTTAGTGAAGAAATATCCAGGTGAAGATATTTCAACTGCTTATGTTCTTAAACAGTAATAAAGCATTTCCTTAAACTTCATAAACTAATAAATAACATCCTTAATCATAAAGTCAGCTGAGGTGCTACAATACTGCAGTTTCAATTGCATTCGCTGTCTCTCATTAAATGTATATACAACGTAGCGTATACATACAGTACATGAATATTAAATACAATCTATACTGTTTATTGCATTGTAAACAAGGGTAGTCATGGACTTTAATAATTGCATCATTGAATTTAAGTAGTTTAAATTTCACGAAAAGTTAAAAGTTGAGCTGAATTCCCTGCCTTATATTGATTTTCATGACTGCTACGTCCCTTTCCAAGAAATTAACTCTGCTCGTTAAAAATCCCAACAAGAAAAAAAATATTGCCCTCAATCTGTCACAGAATTACCAGGAATTCTGCAAAAACATTCAAATTTGAAGCTGTAATCCTTTGCACAATTTACTTTTTAAATATTTTTCTCAACTTGAATATTTTTGAATTTTGTCATTTGAATTTCAAATAACGCTTGTGTGTGAGCCTTGATGCTGAAACTGGATCCAAAGCAAGTATGCTGCTTTTTAATTATTATTATTATTATTATTTCATAAAGCTTGATAGGAAACATTTCCAGCCCACAGAACGTGTGGCCTTGCATTTGGTTGCAGCCTTGAGGCAGGATTGCAGGGATCAAGGCTCAGAGGTGCACCATGGAAAAGGGCAGCAATCCCCTTCATGACTGTTGTGCCTCAGATGGCAAAACATTGCCAAACTTCAGCAGCAGATGAATATATCAGAGCGGTCATTTGCTTGCTGTAAACTCCAAATGAGCACAACTGCTTTCTCTTGGAAGAGAACGAAACAGACCAATAAACTGAGCTCGTTGTGTATTTTCATTTTCTTGCCTTTTTTTCTGTGAATTTAAAATCTGCTGAGAGGGTGGCAGCTTGCCAAATACACTAAAGAAAAAAAGTGAAAGTCAGAATTACAATTTCAAGCTTTCAGTGAGAAGAATCCTTTGTCTTTTTAATGTTTGTATGTTGACTCAAACCGTTTTTAGCTGTGCGTCTGGAGGGACAGTGAGCAGTTTGTTGATAGCGTAATTACCAAAGCGCATGCAGGCATACAGGAGCAGTGGCTGCGATGATAATGTTTGTTTTGCAACACGATAATGGTAATTTACTATGTTATGGCTAAGTCTAGAAAAAGCCTTATTCAACAGGCTGAGATGACTCAGAGCAAATTCATATTTACAGTTACAGCTTGGAGTGTTTGATGCATCAGGAGAAGAAAGGGTTGCAGTCTAGTTATTGACTCAAACTCACTCAAAGGCAGTTAAAGAAAGTAAAGAAGAAGTCACCTTCATTTCTGTGAATGCTTTGTTGTCGTCTGTCGCTGACAGAAGGCAGGCAGTAATGTTTTTTGCAAGTTTGTCTGTTAAAAATATTTACATAAAAACTGGACAAATTTTACTGAAACTTGCACAAAGTAAATATTGGATGTACATTCATAACTGCAGTCCACCTGATTCAAGATGGCTGCCACAGCCAAATGATAGCTCACATAAAACTGGCTTGAACTGAGGCAGCTTTAGAGATAAAAAGCTCATTTTTGATGTGGTTGTAGTTGAGGATCCTCTGAGCCTGAAGTGTCACATTATCCATGGGATTGTAACAAACATGATCAGTTCAAGGTCTGACCAAAACAGCTACAACGCTGTCACTTATTCAGTTCAATTAAATTATTCAAATTTTATAGCACCAAGTCACAACAAAAGTTGTCTCAGGGCACTGCACAAAAACATTCAAATACATAAAAAAAGCCAATTAGTAAAAGTTATACAGTATCTATCTGAGGAAGCCAGCAGACGCATTGAATTTTCACTTTGTCACAGTCTCCCATCCTGAGCAAGCACAAAGGTAACAGTGGAAAGGAAACACTCCCTTTTAACAGGAACCTCCAGCAGAACCAGGCTCAGGCCAAACGGCCATCTGCTTCGATCGGCTGGGATTTGAGAGGACAGGAAGAAGAAACTAACACAGAATGACACGTCCAGGTGAACTTTCTATGGGAGGAAAGACAAAAAACCACATGCTAAGGATATAAATAATTACAAATACAAACAGGTGGAGTAGAACAAGTAAAGACAGAGTGAGGAAATGTGGTCAGTTTGTCCTCCAGCAGTTTAAGCCTAAAGCAGAACAACTAAGAGAAAGCTCAGGGAACCCAAGCTAACCCTAACTATAGGATTTTATCAAAAAAGGGAAAACTTAAGCCTAATCTTAAAACTGGACAATGTGTCGGCCTCATGGACAGAAATTAGAAGTTGGATCCACAAGAGAGGAGCCTGATAACTGAAAGATCTTCCTCCTATTCTGCTTTTGGAAACTCTAGGAACCACAAGTAAGCCTGCAGTCTGAGAGTGAGGTTCTCTGTTAGGAAAATATGGAATTATTAGATTTGTAATATAAGATGGAGCTAGGTTGTTGAGAACTTTGTAGGTTAGACGTAAGATTTTGTATTAAATTCGGAATCTGACAGGGAGCCAACGGAGAGCAGCTAAAGCATCAACATAAAAAATATCTCAAGGCTTTTTCACAAAGACTAGCTTTTTTGGGCTGTTTCCAAAGTTGTGACAAAAACAGCTTGAAATTGTCACAAAAACTATGTACCGTATTTAAAACTAGTTTGCAATATTTTAAAGCATTTGCTACAGAACACAGGTACATGTATTTATTCATGTCTATCATATTTTGCTGGATGTACAATAAAAAACATAGTGTTTAAAGTTCAAAATCCACCGAGTCAAAAATTGTGTATGTGACGTCCCACTGACAAAAATACTTGCATTTTGTTTATTTATGCAACATTTCTACAGTCAAAAAAAAAAAAAAAAAAAAGCCTCAACCATAATTGACGTACAACTGTTCTGGTCACAGACAAAAAAAGCAAAAAATAGTGATTTCTGCTACTTTCCTGGAAGTATCAGTTAATGCGTTGACGTGAGAAGCAGGCATTCTTCTTGTCACGCATATGCAAACACCACACCTGAAAACATTCTTAAATGGGTCAGAGCAGAGGGACACAAAAACACAACAAACAGCCAATCTAGTTAAGTATACATTCCAGAACAATTACACTTTGGTTGAAAAGTCAAAAAAGCAACAAAAAAAGCTATGGTAATGGTTTTACTACAGTGTTGTAGCTAAAACAATTAAATTTACTAATACTGCAATCACAGAAGTGAAGTAATTGTAGTATAAACTCTTATGGCTTGTTTTACCACCTAATTGTGTTCTGTTCTGTACGTGTTCAAAGAAAAAAAAAGGATAAAACACCATGTTTTTTAATGAGTCTTTTTTTTTACTAGTGTTTGACTGAAGTGTGGTAAAAGCTGTTTTAAAGCTAAAACATTTCCATAAAAATGTTGCAAATCTACAAAGAAAACACATTCTTTTTTTAATCCATTGCTCCCATTTATTACCCATCCCCTCCTTAAAAGTGTATCTTCTTTGCCGTTGTGTCTCATCTTTTATCATTAGAGGAACTGGACGTGAAAACAGAGAAACCGGCCCGGGTCCCTGCTGGTCTCAGCAGGCTACAGCCTCATCAAGCCCGCTCCTTCCCCACTGTGACGAGGATAGCCAGCCATTACGTTTGGAAGTGGTTTGGCGTGTTGTAAATTTTTAACAACGCTTCACTTGGCCCTTGGGAATTGTGCACAAGCATTCTTATGCACAGTTAAGCACATTTACATATTTATAACTAGGGGAGGGACAGCTAAAGTCCTATCAGAGATCTTCGAGATGCATTCTTGTTTATTGGTGTAGATTCCCAGTCATGACGACCCAAAGTGATGGAGTAGAAGGCAAATGGACGCCCTTTTTAGTCTATTAAATATGTGCTGCGCCTCGTCTTAAAAGGCTCCTTCAGATGTGATTATGGATTAGGAGTTTAAGGCTTGTTTTGACGGGACAATTGGACTACAAAGGTCATTAGTCACATGAATCACTGTCCCACACATCCATCCTATGAGTCGATTGTCCCTTGTAAGATGTTTACCAGCAATTTATTGTGTTTTAGTCACAAGATGTGAACAATTATGAAACCACATGTTAAGGGAAGATAAAGTTGTATTAAGTGTTGAATAGGCAATATTTGAGGACATGAACTACTTTACATGGGCCCCACTCAGACCTGGCACATGCATGAGTTTTGGCTAATCTGACAGTTTGAGAGATTATACCTGACAGTATTTAAGACTAGGGGTTGAACGAGTACATCATTTTTAAACTCGACATTAACATAATAAAGGTTGAGTAGAACTCGAGTAGTTGATGATGTCATAGGATCTTAAGATAAAAATTAAATTACCGGTAAATAAAAAAAACGCCAAAAAAAGTCATTTATTATTTACAAAAAGATAAAAAATAAATAAAGACCAACAAAACATTAAGTCACAGAAGTCAGAAAAACCAAAACTGTTAGTTATTATTATTAAAATGCAAAAGTGAACGAAATGTGCGGCACGTCAAAAACGAAACTAAAAACAGTGGGGCGGTCGACCACCCCACACCACCGCCAGTGGAGGTGCACATTAGGTTTAGTTTTAAAGATTAATATGTTTATAATTTTTTTTAAAAGGGGACCACATATTGGTTTTTTTAATTTTTATGGTATGTCTGTGTGCTATCCAGACCCCGTTCATTCAATTTAATACAAAAAATAATTCTTAGATAATAAATTATACCCTTTTTAATTCTGCCATTTCTAACTTCCGTTCTAAACGACCTGTTTATGATAATGAGCTCTGAAGTCCACGCCCGTCAAAACTCTGTCTCCGCCCTCTGTAACTGCCAGTATCTCAAATCTGTTGTTGTTTTAAAATTAGCCTTTTTTTATTACTCGTTTGACTTACTGTTAGTGCTAGCTTAAAAAATAACTTACCGAAAGCTGTTTGTGTGCGCCGCCATTAGCTGCTCCTTTTTATCATGCCCTCCCGAATCCGAGCTCTTCCTCCTCCTTCGGTAACAAACAGCCCGCGTAGCTCCTGCTAGTTGCATGCAGCGCTTTGGTCCACGGTTGCACATCCAATCCAGACAAACGCAAAGAGTGTTTCCAGTTAATTTGTCCATATGAGGCAACCTAACCTCTGACCGGACCGGACCCACACTGTCCTCAAAAGCCAGCAGCTAACTGCAGCCCGATCTCTCCGGAAAAAAAAAAAAAAAAAGATGCCGCGACCGGGAAGCGAACCCGTGTCCTTCGGATAACGAGTCCAATTCACTACCTCTAGACCAACCGGGCAGTTATGCAAAAAGCAGTCTTTCATCGTATAAGAAACAATCACAACCACCTACATTTAGAACGCTGAAGTTTTGATTAGATTTTGATGAAGTGAAAGGTATTCTTAAAATAAATAAGTTGCTAATCTGAAAATATATCGATCAGTGGTGCTTGATGGTACAGACTGTCGTCCCGCGAGTAAGTGTGTGTGTGTGCACAGTTTTCTGCCGGCTGCGCGTTGGGAGCGATATTACACTAAAAATTGAACTAAAACGTAAAAATAACAATTATAAAGTATTATTATGTCGATGTATATATCTAGTTTCACCCCGATTTCTCCGAAACAAAAGGCTTTAAAGCTCCACTGACATGATTTTTTAACTTTTCAAAAAATGGCACAACATATATCAATATTAAGATTGACCTCTGACCGTTTTTGGGAAAATAATGTTAAATGAATGAAAATTCCTCTCTAAAATTGTTTAAAATTAGCGCCGTTTTTTTAGACGGAAATTTCGGGTTTTCCGGTCACGTGTTTGTGACGTCAGATAAAGGAATTCCCTCCAACCGCACATTGAATACAATGGACAAATATATAAACGCATCCGTCGAATTTAGCCATCTAAAACTGTAGATATTAGCGATTTAGCTCCAGTTCGTGAAGCAGAAGTTATTTTGAGTGATAAAAAACAAGGAGCAATGTTTCATTTCTCCGTGTTGCTTGTTGTTATTTCAGGAAATGTTGCACATTCATGAATTGAGCACCAGATGGCAGCAAAGCTACCGTGAACTCTTACAGAGCTCTGTAATGGAGAAATATCTAAACGTATCCGTCGAATTTAGCCATCTAAAACATCAGATATTAGCGATTTAGCTCCAGTTCGTGAAGCAGAAGTTATTTTGAGTGATAAAAAACAAGGAGCAATGTTTCATTTCTCCGTGTTGGTTGTTTTTATTTCAGGAAATGTTGCACATTCATGAAGTGAGCACCAGATGGCAGCCAAGGGCTCACTTCATGAATGTGCAACATTTCCTGAAATAAAAACAACCAACACGGAGAAATGAAACATTGCTCCTTGTGTTTTATCACTCAAAATAACTTCTACTTCATGGACTTAAGCCAAATCGCTAATATCTGATGTTTTAAATGGCTAAATTCGACGGATACGTTTAGATATTTCTCCATTACAGAGCTCTGTAAGAGTTCACGGTAGCTTTGCTGACATCTGGTGCTCAATTCATGAATGTGCAACATTTCCTGAAATAACAACAAGCAACACGGAGAAATGAAACATTGCTCCTTGTTTTTTATCACTCAAAATAACTTCTGCTTCACGAACTGGAGCTAAATCGCTAATATCTACAGTTTTAGATGGCTAAATTCGACGGATGCGTTTATATATTTGTCCATTGTATTCAATGTGCGGTTGGAGGGAATTCCTTTATCTGACGTCACAAACACGTGACCGGAAAACCCGAAATTTCCGTCTAAAAAAACGGCGCTAATTTTAAACAATTTTAGAGAGGAATTTTCATTCATTTAACATTATTTTCCCAAAAACGGTCAGAGGTCAATCTTAATATTTATATATGTTGTGCCATTTTTTGAAAAGTTAAAAAATCATGTCAGTGGAGCTTTAAATAAAAAGGGGGAAAAAAAACGATGCCGTTGACAGGACGCGAACTCTGGTCTCCTACGTGTCGCTCAAGTGTCGTAACCGCTCAACCAAACTGACAGTTGTGCAAGAGCAGTCCTTCATCATATAAGAAACAAGTCCAAACCGCGAGAGTGTGTGTGCACAGTTTCAACGAGACAGAGTTCATTCAAACAAGGTAATAAAACATTCTGGTTTTACTCAAGATGTGCTGCTGGCTGGAGCAGGGCTGAGCCCATAGCCCCCCCGGGGGCTAAATAAATGAATAAATAAATAAATGACCGCCAGGTCAGTTCCTAAACTGCTCGGCAACCGTGACGTTTTTTATACTGAAGTGGGTTGAGCCGCACCAGGGGTTGCTAGGTGAGGGGCTGGACTCAGGTTTGGTGTGGGTTGTGGTTACGGTTTGTGACGTCACAAACCGCAGGAAGTGCAATCGGAGTGTTTCTATCTAAGATAAATAAATCTACTTAGAGTAAATAAACCACTGGGTGCATTTTTTTAGCACTAGGACTGTTTTTTTATGAAGTACATACCCAAAGTTCAGTAAAAAAAAACATTAAAAAGTGAATTTTGAATGTGTGGTCCCCTTTAATAGGTTTAGAGATGAATATTTTTTGCTTTTTATTTGTGAAACAAGGTCAGAGGAAGCTGGTTCTGGTTCGGTCATTGGACCCAGTGTTACACCAATATTCTGTGACCTGCGACAGTTCATGCAACACCGCCCCCTACGGTCACAATATACGGTGGTCACAGAATATGGTGCAACACCGGTTCGCAACGCGCTCCAAACAGGAAGTTGATTCATTTTCTGTTCTGTAACTGTGACGTGATGACGTCACTACGAATATGCAACGTGAAATTAAAAAAACTCGATAGATGTCCTAGGAATCGATGTGTCGATTACTCGAGTAGTCTGTTAAAGCCCTATTAAAGACCAAAAATGGCTAGAATGCAGTCATCTTTACAGATACTGTACTGAACTAAATTTTGTGTGGTAATAGCTGGGAGTCATTCCCATACTCCCATATTCTATAGTCATTCAAGTGTCGGAGAGTAGTTATTGAACAGTATTCACAAACAAGTCTCCAAAATGTCCCAAAACCTTTTTGAGATTCTGTTTCCTTGCATGAGTCACAGAGGCTAAAGCCCCACCTGTCCAGATCTAACCATGCAAATTACACATAATTAATATTTTTAAAGACTGATGTATTAGTAAATCAAATCATGGGTACAACTGCCAAGGTGGGTACAAAGCAGAG